>CANXYC010052057.1:0-37178 GCA_948193065.1 Aleurites moluccanus
AAATATATAAAATTAGAAAATAGATTAAATAATTAAAAATTAATTTTATTTATTTTAATTTTAGAAAAGTATAGTTAAATAAAAATTAATTATTTCAATTTAATAAAAAGTAATTTTAAATTAAAAATAATATTTTTTTTATTTTAAATAAATAAAATAATTAATTTTTATTTAGTTATTATTTTATTTTATTTTTTATATTTTTAATTTTAAAAAATATTTTTTTGTAAATAAATAAAATTTTAGGGACTAAATTATAATTTGCCAATTACTTTTTTAATCCTTGTGGGGCCCAGGTTGAAAAGTCAACAGTCAAATGGTCGGAATTATAAATTTTAATAACGTCAGGGTCAAAATTATATCTCAAAAAACATTAAAAGTTAATGTGCTCCTAAAACTAAACAACAGGGTTAAAATTATACCTTATTCCTTATTATTATTATATATCAATTTTTTTACAATAATTTTTCATGTTGTTGTCATATCATAATTTAGCAATAAATTTGACTTTACTATAAAATATTTTGCTGCCAATTTTAATATTTTTTTAGTTATTAATTATATTATTATTTAATAAATCCTCTCTTTAAGTAATAGAAAGAAACGTTGAAACTTCTCTTTTTATGAATTTATTATATGAAATTTCTCTTTTAGAAAATCGAATGGCGAATTTACTGTGAAATTTGTACATGTATTTATTATTATATTATATTTAGATATACGAGTTTTTATTTTTGTTTATTTTAATTCTTAGGATAAGCATAATTAGAGATTAATTTCATTTTAGTAATATAAAAAAAAAAGGGCTAGGTTTGAGAGCAGAAAGGCCCATATGAAACGTTCTGTTCCACAGCACAATATGCTATGCGGCCCATGTGAAGCCATTTTGCTAATGTATGGGGAAAGTTTCTAATCCTTAGCATTATTTGCCAGTAACTCAGCATTTTAATATTTAATTATAAAATTATTAATTTTATGCCACATTTTAATTCATAGGTTTTTAAATTAGGTTGCATTTTAATCTTTAAAATTTCAGATCAATTGCCTTTTAATTCTAAAATTATTAAATTTTAAATCACTTTAATCTCTTAAAACTCTCGTTTTTTTTTTTCTTGATATATAGAATATGAATTAAAGTTTTAATTTTGAAATAGTAAGAAATAATGTATATATTAAGATAAATCATGTGATTTTTTTAATTAACTTCTTTCATTTTTTTTTCTTTTATTTGCTGGTAGAATTTTATTCTTTGCGATCAAATATGAATTAATTGAAATCAATGGAGAGTAATTTTATTAAAAAAAAAAAATATAACCAACAAATAAAAAAATAAGCAAAAAAAAAAAGTGTAAGTCCATTTTATAACAATTAAAATTACGTTTAAACAAGATCTAATTGGAAAACAAAATGATTACATGGTAAACTGGGGATCAATATCTCAAATAAAAATCATTGTAGAACATAAACTTCCACAATTAATTGTTGTACAACATAGTAATTGAATAAAAAAATTCATGACATTACTAACATCAACACTACAAACTTAAATTACAACCTGTTAAAAAAATCAATTTAATTAACAACATTGCATAGCCTTCTAATCTCCCCTTGAGAACCAATTAAGGGGTCAATATCTCCCATCTTCACCATAGCAGAAGCAAAATCAGAATTAAAAACTGAAGAGCTCCTACTATATTCATTTACAATTTTGTCTGTAGATTCACCGCTAAAAAGAACTTGATCAGAATGGAGAAGACCCTTCTTCTGAATAAGATTCTTGAAGTATTTATTATCAAATGAATTGGGGGTGACCAAATCAAGGGGTGCAAGATTTCCGTCTCCATCACCGCTGTTAGCAGGACATCGGCGTCTTCTTGTGCTTGCAAATCCAGCATCAATATCACTTGCATTGCTGTAAATTCTACCACGGAATGTCAAGCATCTCGCTTGCCCTAGTGTATGTGCTCCTGTATTAATTTGCCATAGAAATATTTAGCAATTGTTTGCATAATATGGGATCAGGTGAATCTTATATTAATGTGAGTGAGAATGTATTAATTGCATCTACTGTGTTAAATAATTTTCTTGAAATTGAGGGTATAAATATAGTACGAACCTGAAAGAGCAACCATTTCTCTTTCACTCAAACCTTTTCTGTTAAATAGCGATTTGAGTGTTTGGAGGTCATTTGTAGCTAAAGGGAGGTTGCTATCAGCCAGACTTCGACTTGCAGTGGTAGAGTCTCTTCTTCCAAGCTTCACTGTCCATGATGGTCCACCAACCTATACGTGTTTTCTATGTAATTAGAAACATTGCAATTAATAATTACTACTGAACTTAGATTTAATATTGGAATTATCTTCAAAATTATATGATTATAAAAAAATTGTTAATTAGAGAATGTGTAGAGCTAATAGTAATTTACAGCAACAGATGCATCGCGTGCTGCTACTGCAACAATGTCAGCACAAGAAACAATTCCAGGACATATACTCTCCACCTTAGCCTTAGCATTATCAATGACTTGGAATCCTCTGGCGGAATTGTTATTGCTGATTGAAAATTTTTCACCAGTCATTGAAGGCGTATCATCCAGCAAGTTCGAACCATCACAACCCTGCAATATGTATAAAAGCATATAATTAATAAATTAATAATTCCACTTAATTATATATACTCCAAATTAAATTCTTGAACTTCGGTTTTTAATATATACCTGAACAAAGCAATCATGAAAATGAAGGCGAACGAGAGATGCTGCCATTCTACGCTCAGCAGAGACAGCTCTCTTAATAACGGTCCGAATGGTACTCAATGCATCAGGACATGTTTCATAATAGAAGTTTGAAGAAAGCTGTGCTTTAGTAGAAGGAAAGCTTGAGAAAATCATCAAGGATAATATAGTCAAAGTACAAGATAAAAGACAAGTCTTCATTCTTAATGTCTTTTTGCTGTCTTTCTCCTAATTAAATGATTATAGAACAAAACTATGGGAAAAGAAAGTGAATAGATTTTGAGTTAGCTAAATTAGAGTTTAGAGACTAGACAGATGAAGGAAGAGGATGAAAAAGAGGCAAAGCCTTGCTTCCTATTTATAGTGGCATAGCCTGTCCCAAAATTTTAAGACTCTTTCTTTACAGGACTACTTCAAAAGAAGTGGCTAAGTAACCTCAGTGCCATAAATTATGTTGAAACAGCCAGCCAGCTGCTGCAATGAAATTTCTTTATGCTTGCTAAGTCCATTGTTTTATGATAATATAATAAATCAAAGAATTCGAGAAATGGGATAGAATCTTAAAGTTATTCCAACCTGCCTGTTTGGATTAATTCTTCAAGCAATTTATAATTCTTTTGGGTTACGTTACTTAGTAGAGTAATTTGTTGGACATATAGATAGATATATCTAATTTAGTTGAAAAACTCAAAGTCAAAATTTTCTTTAATTTGTGCTTTTGAGTTTTGACCATATCTTCATGGATCTATTTGCTTTATATTTTTCCTTTTAAAAAATTATTTTTGTTTTATTAATTTCCTTAGTATAATATAGTAAAAACATGTTTTCACTTTTTTCCCCTGCACTCGATAAATTTGATTTATAATACTTAAAATAAAAATTGAGATGAAAGTAACTCACGTATTTAAAATTAATTCAAATGGGATTTATAAATTCAATATCCAAATTATTTTCTTAAACAACGACTTTAATTTATTATCGACATTATTGGATCAGTACGTGTAATAATGCAATCATTAATTATGAGGATAAGTCAAGTAGTTAGGATGTAATTTTCGCATAATGTGCTATTTTAATTTTTATATTATATTTTTTTTATTTTCTTTATATTAATAAGACATGTGATATAATTTAAAATTAATAAAAATTAAATGAATTAAAAAATTTCAATAATAATATTATTATTAAAAGTCATGCTGAACTTAAAAAGATATCAGTATCTTTATACTATTAAAAAAAATAATATATGCATAATAATTTTTAAAATATTAATTAATATAAAATAATTGTTAATAAAAAAAATAACTAAAAAATTTTCATTGTATTGTATAGGGATGGCAATGGGGCGGGGCGAGGGCGAGGGAACCATCCCCATCCCCATCCCCACCCCCACCCCCGCTTTAGCGGAGAATCTCTATCTCCGTCCCCGTTTTACATACGGAGATAATTTAGTTTTATCCCCATCCCCGTGGGAATTTTAGTTCCCCGTGAGAATCCCCGTTCCCCGCTTAAATTTTGTATTACTAAATTTGTTTATATTTATAAAATTCAAAAATAATAGCTAAAAATATAAAAAAAAATATTTAAAAAATATTAATAAATTCAAACACACAAAACATCAACCAAATATAATTAAAATATAAATATTTTAATACATCAAAAATATTTAGTAATATTTTTTAATAAAACATTAAAAATTAAGCATACATTAAATTATAAGTACTTGAAAAAATTTAATCTAATAAGTGTTTTCAATAAACTCCAACAATCTCATAAGAATTATTAATTGAATAAATTATTCCTTATATATATATATATAGATTCTCACGGGGTGGGGAATACACTCCCCGTCCCTGCTAACGGAAAAAAAAATATTCCCCATCCCCTTTCCTGCTAACGAGAAAAAAATATTCTCCATCCTCGTCTCTGTGGGGAGACAAATCGAAAAATTTCTACCCCGTTCGAAGGCAAATCCCTACAGAGAATGAAGATTCTCCACCCCATTGCCATCCCTGGTATTGTATAATGCCAAGACTTATTAATAATTCATAGCCATTATCTTGAATATTGATATTTAATTATCGTCTTTAGTGGTAAGAGATTAAGGGTCCAAACATGACAAGCACACTGAAAAAATATACGCAGAACTTTTGCACTTCAATTAATTGGTAAAATAGAGTATACACACTTACATATGACGAGCAACAAAGTAACTAACTACGGTTTTCAAAAAAAAAAGAAAAAAAAAATGAAAAAAGTAACTAACTGCGCTTTAATTAAAGCGTGGACAGTGGGAACAATGCCTTGAGTAAAATTGTTCGTGCTCAGGCTATTCTAATTCCCCACTATTTATTTTAGTGCACAGTGTTAACTAATTGTATTTTATGACAATAATTGAATTTTTTTAGTAATTCTAGCTCTGGAAAATTAATTGACAACATTGCAAAGTCTGCGAACTTGTCCTTGAGAACCAGTTAAAGGTTCAATATCTCCCATCTTTACCATGGCAGAAGCAAAATCAGAACTGAATGTGGAAGGGCTTCTACTATACTCATTAACAATACTGTCTGTTGATTGGCCACTAAAAAGCACTTGATCTGATTGAAGAAGACCTTTCTTTTGAATAAGATTCCTGAAGTAGTTGTTATCAAAAGAATTTGGTGTCACCAAATCGAGTGGTGCAAGATTTCCGTTTCCGTTGCCATTTTCCTGTGGACACCCACGTCTTCGAGTACTAGCAAAGCCAGCATCTATATTACTTGCATTGTCGTAAATTCTACCACGGAAAGTTACACATTGAGCTTGCCCAATTGTATGAGCTCCTGCAGTATTCCAGTGAAATTTTTATTAGCTTAAAGAATACACAAGATCGCTACCAAAATGATGAAAAATTGTGTTATCCGAAGATATGAAAATAGTGCACTCTCAACTCATTTATTCATATGAAATTAAAGAGGTCGAGCGGAGAATTTTACAAACCTGAAAGAGCAACCATATCTCTTTCGCTCAAACCTTTACCACCGAACAAAGAAATGAGGCTTTCAAGGCTATCTCTAAAGCCAGGAAGGTTAGCATCCGCAAGGCTTCGGCTTGCAGTGGTAGAGTCTCTCCTTCCAAGTTTCACTGTCCATGATGGTCCACCAACCTATATTTTACGCATAGAAATTATATATATGTATTAATCAGCAAATTGATTATGATAATATGAATAATTTTGTAACATTATTAATTAAGAGTGATAGATCTAAAATCACTTACAGCAACAGAAGCATCGCGAGCTGCTACAGCTAAAATATCAGCACAAGAAACAATTCCAGGACATACACTCTCTACTTGAGCCTTGGCAGCATCAATGACTTCATATCCTCTGGCAGAATTGTTATTATTGATTGAAAATTTCTCACTACTAATTGAATCTGTATTGTCGAGTAAAATTGAAGCATCACAACCCTGCAATATACAGATGTAATATATATTAATTCCCAAGAACTTGGCGCGAACAATTAGACCAATGAGCTATAATTTAATTATAATAGAGTTGTCTTCAAAACTGGTTAGTGCTCGATAAAAAAAAAAAATTAACACAATATAGTTACCTGAACAAAACAATCATGAAAATGAAGGCGAATGAGTGATGCAGCCATCCTTCGTTCAGCTGAGATAGCTCTTCTAATAGATGTCCGAATAGCACTCAATGCATCAGGACATGTATTAACATAAAAATTTGAGGAAAGCTGTGCTTGGCATGGCAAGCTTGAGAAACTCATGAAAACTAATAATGTGAAGACCATGCAAGTCAAAGAAAAACGAGAACCATATGCCATTTTTAGTATTCTTTATTGCAATTAAGCTGATGCTAAGAGATAAGTAGAGCGATTGATGTAGAAAGAGCGCAAGCTTCTAACCTATTTATAATGACATTTTCTTTTCCTTTGTTTTTTTGGTTGTGTATGACATTTTCTTTAAAGACAGCTATAACACAGTAATAGAGTGGTTGCCATTAACTTGTAAATGGGACACCAATCTAGCATGAATTTTTCATTGGCTGCCTTTGTTTACTATTAAATTAGTTTTAGAAACTGATCTAATGTTTTAGCCCTCTTTAAAAGTTGAAATAAGAAAATAGAGGAAAAGAAAATAGGTTGAGATAAGAGTTATTTGTTATTTGAGAATTTAATTAGTTTAAATAAAAAAATATATTAAGAGATTAGTTATCTTTTTAAATGTTTATTTTTAGATTATCAATTTAATGATCTAAAATCACTGATTACTATAGCAAATAGAAATTTTGATTTTTTTAGTGCTTGACAGTGATATTATTAATGAGTTTTAAGTTATCCAAATTTAATTTTTTATTAAACTACTACCAGTAGCTTATTTCAACAAAACCCATCATTAACAAAACTCATTATTTGATAATAAAATTCAAATATCAAACACCCGTTATATTTCTTTTCCCTTCAAAATAAAAAATATCCCTTAATATAAACTTTCAAACAATAAATATTTATTAATCATTCTTTTTCTTTTCTGTTCTTATCTAATGGATTAAAAATTATTTTTTTCTCATGAAAAAAAATTCCAAAGTTTTGGAGTCTTTAGTGGACTATTTTTTTTTCTTGTAGTGAAAAAGCAATTTGGACGTAGATAGCTAATTATAATTAGGCTGCATGGAAAGGTACAGGTATATACTAATTACTATCTCGTTTTCACAATTTTCCCATACATCTACCTAGAATAGTAATACAGTAATATGTGTATTTCATAATATATATATAAAAAAAAAGGTCAAGAATTCAAAATAATATATATAATTCAAAATTGTCAATTAGAATTAGTTTTGTCTTTAGAAGACTTTTCTTATAATTATTGTTATAAAAATTGGTCTTTAGTGAATCACCTTGATTTTTATCTTCAATTTCCTTTTCAGAAAAGATTTGATCTTAAATCTTTGTATAAATTGATATTTTGAAAATCAAACCAAATCATATAATTGAACCAGTTAGATTAGAAATTGATCCACTGATGGTTCATTTAAATTTGATTTTAATTTCAATTTTATTTTTTTTTAATTTTTTGCCTTATGAACTAAAAAAAATAATAAATTTATAATTTTTTAATATCATTCTTACTGTTCCTTAAGGTAATGGAACTGATTGAATTAGTCAAATTAGCAAATTCGGTCAATAAATTGATTGATATTTAATTATTTAGGTATAGATTAATAAACTTGTGAGTTTTTAATAGAGTGAAATGTAATAAATTCAAAACCAATTAGTAAAGCAAACAATTTTCTTACTATTTTTCATTCCAAAAACATTATAAACAATATATAATTTAGTAACCAACATTGAAGAAGCTCGTATTAGAAAAATAAATGTCCACAACTTGGGAAATTTCGACTGTTTGACCTTATCAATATTATCCCTAATAATAGTAATACCTTGTTCATTAATTGCATGGGCCACCATAATTAATAACTCGGACTGTTATGTAGACTGTTAACTGCTTCCAACTTCTACTTCATAAATAAGATTCAAATCCCCGCCGAGCAGCCCCTGATCATATAGTATGTAATATCAGCATGAGGTTTCAATTGGTAATTTTGTCGATGAATTTTATGGGTTGTCTTTTGAAGTTATCAACATACAAGGATAAGAGAAGTATAATTAAAGACCAAGTGTTTCCTTATAATTGGAGATTCAGTCAAGATTTGTTGGCGTATAAAATAAAACATCACTGCTGCATTCTGTGAAGTTCTTTTTGGGATACAAAAATAATCACTGCTGTATTCAATAAAGTTTTGTTGGTATATTAAACAATCACACCCTCTTTGCTATAAATTTCTTTACAGTATCATTTACTTCTTCCCTTATTTTTATCTGTCGTTTTAAAAAAATCTTTCTTTTAAATTTATTTGTCATTTTTTAATATCAATATAACTTTAATTCTTTTTATATCAATTTTACCCTTTTCTATAACTAAATATTTAATTGTAAACTCTTAATCGCTATTACCGATACGAAATCAATTTTCTCATAAAGAGTAAAATGATATGAATTGGAGGTATTAATGAAAAATTCAAAGTCAATTTTCATATTTCAATAACGAAAATGAAAAGTTTTAACTTTTGCAATATAAACTTACTCATGATGAGGAGTTTCTACATACTATATAAAAAGGATGGATGGTTTAGAGTAAAAGAAAATTAAAGTGGATGGGGAGAAAGACTTCATGAATTCAAATTCTGAATTTATGTCTACTTCTGACCTCCCTGTTAACACAAAAATAAAAAAAGTTGCATTAGATATTGACTTGAATGCGCCAGCTGATCGTGGATTTGATTTGAACAAATTTCCTGATGAAGGAGAAAAAGCTTTCGAGGAAGAGGAATTCCAATGAGTATTTAGAACTATGTTGAAAAATTATCTTTCCAAATTTTATTGAGAGTATTGTGTATTTTTTGTCTAATCTGTTGAATACTATGAGTAAATATTCTACTTCAATTCAATTTTTTTTAGTTTTCAATTTTCTAATTTTTTTTAATTGTTAGTATGAAATTCATTTATTCATCCTTAATCTTCTTGTTTTAATTAAGGTTAAGAAGAATAATCATATTCAATTAGTTTAAGGAGTTTTTCAGATAATGATTTTAGATTTTATTGGATTGATATTGTTGAAGTTTATAATGTTTAAATTTTTTTTTTATTGGAAATACTTGTGATTTATTTGATTGTATCTTCTCCAGCCCATGAGGCCATTTAGATGTTACTGTTTCTCATTATTAACAAATACCATACCTTTATCAACGGTAGTTGTACTTGTGGTGGAATTTGGTAACTCTTTGAAAGAGACATTCGTAATGGTCAATGGGATAACGTATATTCCTATTCAGGCCTTAGGATAGTGAATTTAGGCCTTACAACTGCGTGTTGGTTCATCTTTATCGGGTAGTAAGTAGTATGTCTCAGATTTTTTTGTCATAAAGAACCACTTCTCATCAATATGGATAATTTTATACATGCCCTTGAACATTGGATCATGTGGTGTGCCACTTTCTTCAAGCATTGATATGCAAAATTGTAGTCGAGATTTTTTATTTTCTTTTCTCAAAAAGGCTTTATAACATTTAAATGTCTTCGTATAATTCTTGCCTTCATAAGATTAAATGTTGTGCTTTTGCTAACCTTTAAAAAACAAGCTAGAGATTCAATAGTTGTTTGTTTAGGTAAAGGAATTTGACGAAATTGAGCAAAGTCAATCTGAACTCTTTTACGATCACAATATACTGTCTTTCTATGAGATACATCTCTATTTGAAGAGGTTATTGCTTGTTTTCAAATATGTTGAACAGTATGAACATGAACTGAAAATTCTGATGTCATTGTATTTGTCACTCATTTTTTCAATTTTCTATCAATACTTTTCTGTGGAAGCATATTGTATATAACTCTGCGTTCCACATTGTTCAAAAATTTAAGTTTTCTATTCTGGTCTGCTTCTTGTGATAGTTTCATATTTGCTTCTTCATCATTGATAATTTTCTCTGTTTTTGAAGAAAAAGAAAAAAATATATATTATCATAATTATCAAGTTATTTGTCAATACAAACTCATTAATAATTATCAACTTATTATTAAAAAGAATTCAGATGTCTAAATATAATTTATTTCACTAAAATTGAATAAGATAATGTAAGTCGATAATTAAAAATAGAGAGAAGATAAATGAAAGTTGTTATGAGATAAAATTTGAAGTGGTACATACAATAATTTTGAAAAAATCATTTATTAAAAGAAAAGAGAAAAGAATGTTGGTATGATATGAAAACGTGGGACTATATGATTAAGATGCAATGTTAAAAATAAAGTGGGCTCTGATGAGAAAATATCAGAATTTGTTTCTTAGAATAATTCTTCTTCTATGTGAGTACTATTATCTTATTTTTCTATATGTTGATCGATATTTAAGTTCAATAAGGATGGATAATCTTTTTTCATACATGGCTCACTGTTTAAATTCCATAGAAATTTATTTGATGAAAATATCACAATCATCAAAAGAGAAAGAGTTGGATTAACATTGAGATCAAAACCGAAATTAACAGAATTAATATGAAAAATTAAAAATTTTTTATCTGCTTCATCTTGATTCATATTTCCATTATCAATTTCTGAATTAATCATTTTAATATTCAAATCTATTTCGAATAAAGACATTTTAATTTGATTTTATTGCATAAATATTTCAATTTTAATTTTAACTTTCATGACTTATTCTATTCTATTCATATTTCAACTAAACAAGAGAATTCAAAGTAAAAATTTTGCATAACAAATTAATATTCAAGACAGTGAAAGCACAAAAATAAAATTGTTTTTCTTTTTTAAATAAAGCAGAATATAAATGGAGTTAATATTGTAATTAAAACATACACCTTTTAATGGATGTCAATGGGCAATAGAGTAATTTTAGCTCCTAATTAAACTTTTTCCTTAATTTGTGTGTTTAATAAAAAATGATAAATAAAAAAAATGAACGGAGTATATCAATTTTTACATGATTGGGATGTTTCCCTAAAAAAAGCATTGCTAAGTTTGGGAATAGTTATTTGGTGTATGGAGTGCATTAATTTAGAATATATTATGAATAATTTCTCAAAAAAAAAAGTAATTTTTTTTCAAATAAGGGAAGGATATCATTCTAGACAGAAGAATTTATTTATAAATAAATTATATATTTTTTATTTATTTCATTCAAATCAATAAAAATAAAGATATTTAATTAATATGAATGATGTATTGATATATATATATTTTACTTAATGTGTTATTAACATATTAGACTATTCTGTTGATAAAATCTGTGATTTAATGCCTATTCTTTTTAATAATTTTTATTTTTCATAAAATTATGACACATTAGACAATTTTTTTTTCCCTAGAAACAGGAAAAGAAACAAAAGACTACAACTATACAACGAATATATCAGACAATAACAAAGAATATAATAACTAGGGGAAGAATCTCAAATCTGCTCTCCATTAACCCATCTTCACCCCAAAATTCGTTATTTTCTCGTATTGTGGTCTCTGCATTGTAAGAACATTTTAGATATTACCGAATATTATTTGGCTCCTGAATTCTCTACCAAATCAATCAATTGATAACGTTGCAAAGTCTACTTATAACTCCTTGAGAACCAGTTAAGGGTTCTATATCTCCCATTTCTACCATTGCAGAAGTAAAATCAGAGCGAAAAATTGAAAGGTTCTTGCTATATTCTTCAATAATTTTATCAGTAAATCCACTACTGAAAAGTATCTGATCTGATGAAAGAAGACCATTTTTTCGAATAAGATCTTTAAAGTAATTATTATCAAAAGAATTGGGTGATTTCAAATCAAGTGGTGCAAGATTTCTATACTCAATACCCTTATTCGCTGGACAGTTCCTTAAAAGTGCGATTATTAGTAACTTAGCGGTGGAATACCCATTAAACTCCTTATTCCTCAAGAGTTTCCATTTATTAAAGAAATTGAGATTATTTAGAAATGTGTTTAAAAACAATGTAGAAATTATGAAAATCAATTTACTCATGCTTTGGCCAACTTTTGAGGTACAATTAGATGTGATGTTTTATTAATCATACCTTAAAATATGAATAGTTAATAGAATTAAAAAAATATATTAGAGGGTAATATTAGTTTTATCATCAATTCTAAAGTTTCACCTTTAAAAATATAAAATAATATTTTTATAAATATTCTTAAAGGGCGTTAATGAAAGCTTTATTCTTCTACTTCTCCTTTTAAATACACAAGCAACGAGATGGTCCAGAATTGGAGCCCGTTTTATTTATTGAAAGCCTTAAACTTTGGGCTTCAGTGTTGCGACTGAGCAAAGGCCCATCTTTAAAAACGACATCATTTTAACCATTTATGATCCTATGGGTTTTATGCTATCGTTAAGTAATTTAGGGTTTCTGAGACAAAGTACCAGCAGAGAGGAGACGCCATCATCAACCTTTCGCCATGGTTCTCAAGTACGCTTCTCTCTCTTTCTGAATTAAAAATCGTTTCTTTGTATTTTTATGACTATTAACTTTGTAGATCTTAGATTAAAAAAAAAATTGAAGATTTTGTTTCAATGAGGTTCATAACTTTACTCTTCACCTGAAATAGAATGGTATCTAAATAGGCAGGAATTGAAACTCTTCAATTGAAGTAGAATGATATGCAAATGGGCACAAATTGAAACTTTGTTCAGATACTCTAATTATTTATTATTTATTTACACTTAGAATGCATTATTAGTAAGATAGCACTGCACTTTAGTTCGTGCATTGCGGTCCTGAATCTCTTTTTTTTTTTTTCTCATCTTTAGCTTAGTTTCATTGATTTTGGTTTTTAATTATGTTGTCAACCTTTAGTGTCTAATTTATTACTTGGTTATTGCATATCAGGACTGAGCTTTGCCGCTTCAGCGGTGCCAAGATTTACCCTGGCAAGGGTATCAGATTCATTCGATCTGATTCTCAGGTGATCATTGTTTGTAGATTTTTATTATTATTATTATTACTGTTGTCTGTTAGTACTGTGTATCATTTTATTTTGTCTTCCTTGATGATCATCTAAAGTAGTAGTAGTTTGCTTTTTCTTTAATTCTTGAAGGTTTTCCTCTTTGCCAATTCAAAATGCAAGAGATACTTTCACAACCGCCTGAAGCCTTCGAAGCTTACCTGGACGGCCATGTACAGGAAACAACACAAGAAGGTATTGGTTATTTCATATTTAACATGCGTTTTCTCTCTCGCTCTTTCTCTCTCTATGTTACGTTGTCAATCATTTTGTCTATAGGACATTGCTGCCGAGGCTCTGAAGAAGAAGCGCAGAACCACTAAGAAGCCATACTCGAGGTCTATAGTTGGTGCCACCTTGGAGGTAATACAGAAGAGGAGAACTGAGAAGCCAGAGGTTCGAGATGCTGCTCGTGAAGCCGCTTTACGGTATGCTAACTCCTCTTTAATGATTTGCAAAGCTTGAGTTGTTGTATTCAAACTCAGCTTGATAAGATACATAATGTGAATCTCCTTGTGCTTTACATATTCATGACTTCTTTGGATTTTCAGTGAAATTAAGGAGAGGATCAAGAAAACCAAGGATGAAAAGAAGGCAAAGAAAGCTGAGTTGATGGCCAAGACGCAGAAGACCCAAGGCAAGAGCAATGTGGCTAAGGGTGCTGCCCCAAAGGGCCCCAAGATTGGTGGTGGTGGTGGAAAGCGATGATTTTCTT
The DNA here is from genome assembly GCA_948193065.1 of Aleurites moluccanus. Classification (NCBI taxonomy): domain Eukaryota; kingdom Viridiplantae; phylum Streptophyta; class Magnoliopsida; order Malpighiales; family Euphorbiaceae; genus Aleurites; species Aleurites moluccanus. Next base: position 14,030 of record CANXYC010052057.1, read on the forward strand.
AAATCTTAGATTTGCTCATCTATGAAGTTGCATAAACAATTGAAATTTTTAATTTTTTATATTCCTGTATGGATGCTTTTATCACTCTTGTAGTTCAACCTCCTTTTAGGGTATTTCCTGATGATCTTGTGTTTTGAGCATCATTCTATTTATTTTGAATTTTGAAAGGTTTTTCAAGGAATTGTCTTTTGACCTAACTAATAGCTTAGTCATTTGTTTTGTTTAAATGATTGTTTATTTCAGTCGATTAACTTTGTTCACGTTTTAGTTCATTAAGGTCACCAAAAGCCAATTCCCTGTCGTGTGATGACTGAAAATTGCATACGCCTAGTTGGCACCATATTGTGTCTTTTATTCCTACTAATAATAATACTTGAACAAAAAAGCCTCTGTGTCTTTTATTATCTTTCTCCTTTTTCTTCTCCCCGTCCTCTCTCTCCTTCCTCTAATGCCTAATTCCTGGTTAGGAATTTCAAATTTTACTTCTTAGCAACGTTAATTTTTCGTGATTTTACTTAACTTAGTAATAATGTTAATAATCATTGGTTAACTAAGCACTTCAACCATTATTTCTCTATGTTTTCTGATTGGCCAAAGGTTGAATTGAACTCTTATGTGTGTGTATATATATATATATATATATATATATATATATATTTATTTTGAAAGTTTAATTAGGTCTAAAATTAACTGTCATAAATTGACACATCATTTTTTAAATTTTGGTTGGATTGATTCCAATTTTCATTAAATTAATTAAAATAATAATTAAAAAGATTAAAATAATATTTTTTCTATTACTTTATTCTAAAATTATTATTTATTATTTTAAACAAATTAAATAATTTGATTAAAAAAGTTAAATAGTTAAGAATGAACAAAATGGAAAAAAAAAAAAGAGGCAAAGGTATAAAAAAAAAATTAAACAAATCTATTTGACAGTTTCTTCCTGTTCCTATGAATTTCATTATATTTAGAAACCATACGTTGGAAGAATTTTTTTGGGTTTTTTAATATTAATAGATTGATTGTTCCGCTTTTATATCTTTCAAAAGAGAAAAAAAAAAATAGATTTTTAAGAGCTCTTTTCAGAATCCGAAAGAAAGTATTTAGGTTCTTCCAATAACGAAAAAGTATATCATATCTGAATATAATCAAAGTTTGCTGTGGTGGAGGAATTGGATTAAAAAAAAAATTATATCAATGACTCTTTCATACTCTAAGTAGACTTCCAAAAAAAAAAAAAAAAAAGGATAAATTAAGCCCTTTCAGAATTAGAGTTATATCTAGTACTAGGTTTTAGTAGGTGCTCGAGGATGGAGAAACTAATGGAAAGCCAATACATTGATTTTTATGAGTCTTGTGCTTGCTTTTTGTTCCATGTTCCACTTGGTTACAAGTCTAAGATGCTAGAATTGCTTGTATATTTTCTTTTTGTTGATTTCACATAAATTAAGTTGCAATTTTCTCAATTGTATTGTATCCGAAAATTTGTATAAAATTTTAAATTTAAATACTTTTCCATCATTATAAATATAAAAATAATAATAATAAGATCATCCATCACAACATGATTACTAAAATAAATTTAGTTTATAAAAAATTAAATTATATAATTTTACTCCTGAATTTTATCAAAAAATTATGCAACACTCTAAATTTTTAAAATGACCTATTTAACCTTTTATATTTTCTAATTTTGTATATATTCAACATTTTAATATTCATAATCTTTAAATTTAAAAGAATATAAGTACGCATATTTATGTGTAAAAAAATTAAATATCTTAATATTCAAATTTAATAATTATCCACCTCTTTTTTTCTCTTTAACTCTAAATTTTGTTCGTTTTCATTTTATTAATATTTTTTTAAACTTTTCTTTATGATTTAATTTGTTAGGATATGCATAATTTCATGTAAATTTTTTTTTAATATTTATAAAATTGAAAAATTGAGAGGCCAAATAAATTATTTAAAAAAATTCAAAGATTAAATAAGTTATTTTAAAAATTTACCATTTTTACAAAAATATGAATGTAAAAGGCCTTGAATGCTCGCTTGATGTCATGTAAGAATTTCGTTATTGGCGTTCTTTCAAACACAATGGTGTCGTGGTGTAGTTGGTTATCACGTCAGTCTAACACACTGAAGGTCTCCGGTTCGAGTCCGGGCGACGCCACAACTCCTAAATGTTTTAATTTTTAATCATTGGCACGTATCCATATTATTTTCGGCAAAGGCTGCCCATTTTGTTGTGTAAATTATGAATGCCAGCTTGACTGGAGACAGTTTCAACTTTCAATAACACAGCTTTAACTTAATTCAGGACAATTAGAGCTCACTCTAAATTCATGAACCAAACCATTTATTTCTATTGAACTACTACCTGGAACTTTCTCTAGTCCTCTGTCTCTCATCATTTTCCTCACCTCTATGGCTTTCTCATACAAGCCAGCTGCTGAGTACATATTGGATAAAACTATGTAGCAGCTTCCATCTAAGGGGTCCAATTCCAACAGATGCTCTGCTGCATATTCTCCCATTACCAGATTCCCAAGCCGACATGACGCTCCAAGAAGAGCACCCCACATAGGAACACTTGATGTCATCTGTGAAGTTTCAATCAAGACTTTTGCTTCTTCCAACAAATCTGCACGGCAGAGAAGGTCTACCATACAACCATAGTGTTCGATCTTCGGTGCTAGACCATATTCTTCACTCATAAGTTCAAAATATTTTTTCCCTTCGTCAACAAGCCCTGAATGGCGGCATGCACTCAATAAACCAAGAAATGTTATTTCATCTGGTGGAATATCGGTAATCAACATGTCTGAAAACTTTGTTAATGCTTCTTCAGCATAACCATGCACACCAAGATTGTGAATTATCGAATTCCATGCCCCAACATCCTTCTTCTTCATACTTTGAAAAACAGAAAGAGCCCTATCGATGTTTCCACATTTTGAAAACATATCAATCAAAGCAGTTCCCAATACAGCGTCCACATTTATCTCATTTCCCTCTATGTAAGCTTGAATCCATTCACCTTGATCCAAAGCTACCAAAAAGGAACAAGCAGTAAGCACACTTACCATCGTAAACCTATTCAGTTCTGTTTTTGCCTCTTTCACCTCTTGAAATATCTGTAGTACCTGTCTGTATCTACAAGCTCTTGCATACCCATCAATCATTACGTTAAAAGTGATCAAGTCCTTGATTTCTGGTGGCATCTTACTGAACAATGCTTGAGCATCCTCCATTAGACCCGTGCCAACATACCCACCAATCATTGTATTCCAAGAAACCGAATCCCTTACTTCCATTTGATCAAACAATTCTCTAGCTTCCCTCAACAACCCTACCTTAACATACCCATCAATTAAACAATTCCAAGTAACCAAGCTCCTCTGCGGCATTCTATCAAACATCCACCTTCCCTCCTCGACAAAGCCCGAATCAACCAAACCCCCAATGATTGAATTCCATGTAACAACATCTGGTTCAGCTATTTTATCAAACACTTTGCAAGCAAAACCAATTAACCCACAAGGTGAATAAAAAGAGATCAAACTGTTTTGTATAAAAAGATCTTCACTCAATCCATGTTTAAAAACCAAACCATGAATCTGTTTACCCTCCTCAATGGCTTTAACCTGAGTACATGCTTTCAGAACAAAAGGGAAAGTCATTCGATTTGGCACAGAATTGGCATTACAAAGCATACTGTAAAACAAAGAAAGCGCCTTTTCGGGTTTTTCACTCTGTGCATAGCCTCTAATAAGCACATTATAAGCAAACGTATTTGGATTTTTATCAAGATTGAAGATTGATTGAGCATAAATAATATCTGCCTGGCGAGAGATTGAGGAATAGCACAAGAGTCTAGTGAGGGCCAGTGGGTTTGTAATTAGGCCGAGTTTGGTGAGCTTGGCTTGTACTTGCTTGAACTCAGTAGTGTATTTGCAGAGTTGTAAGAGGGAGAGGCATGGTTGGAGAGGGGTTGGGGTGAATTGGTTGGAGTTTTTGGCGGGTTTTGTAGGTGAGAGAAAAGGCGGGAGAGTGGACATGACAATTAGAACTTGGATAGTCAAATCACAACTTTAGGCTTATATAGCTCTGTGTTTTGTGTTCCCGAGCCTGATCCAAAAAATTCTAAAAATAAATAAAAAACAACTAAAGACGCTAATGCGGCGGATTCATAAAATTATAATATCAATTCAATTTATAAAATTTAAAAATATATAATTTTTTATAAAATATTAAAAAGGAAAAATTGGCTTAAATTTTTAAAATTTTCAATTTTTTTTCTTTTTAAAAAAAAATCATATAACTTAAATAAATTTTAAGATAATTTTTTATACTTTTTCTTTTATTATATTCAAAATAATTTATTTAACAATGTAAAAGGAATGTGCCTTATTAAAAGGATGTTTCAATCTTCTCCTATATTAAGATTATTATTTCAATTTTTTTATGACTAGCTGGACAACAACGTTTACATTTTTATTTATTCAATATTATTAAATTAATCATATTATAAATTTTTACAAAGAAAAATTAATATATTTATCATTTTAATCTTTATATTTTAAAATTTTGCATTTATAATATCTAAATTAACCTAAATAAAAAAAATGTCCTTGTGAAACAAAATATTTTGCTGGAATTAAAATATATTATAAAAATTAAAATTTTGTAGATAATTTTGAAATAGGATATAAATTTTTGAAAACTAAAAAGTTAATTTTGAAATAGTATATATTAAATACTTAATTCTAACAAATCTCATAAATATTTTTAGTAATTTATTTTTTTACAAATAAAAAGATAATATATTTTTATAAATGATTTGTTTATAAATAAAAATAATATAAAATTTTAAATAAATCCTAAATGTTAAATTCAGAAATTTAAAATTTAAAATTACATAATTTTTAGATTTACATAGATATGAAAAAAATTATACTTTTTTCATGGATATTACTCAACCTCTTTTAAACATTGATTTTATGGAAAACTTTTTTAATTATGAATCTTCTGAACTAATAGAGTTCAAATATATATTTTTGTGTAAATTTATTTATTTTTCTTTAGTTTTATTATTACAAATTGACTTAATAGATAAATTAATTTAATTTGCTTTCGTGTTTTTTAATTTATTTTTTACGTTAAAAAATATAGTAATTTAAAATTTTATTAGTGCCAATTACACCAAAATAATAGTTTAAAGAAAATTAATACTAGTTTTATTAATGAGATGGAAAATTTTGATAAAATTATTTTTAAATTTAATATTTTTGCCCCTAATTTTGTTCACAACTTCATATTGTAACCCTATGTTATCTATTTTCATTATATATTAGTACATAAAATTGTAATTATACTATAGCCTTGAAATTATTATATTTTAAAATATTTTTATCTCTTAAAATCAATTATTATATACCTATACAATATGAATACAAAATTTAGTATAAGGACTGAAATTGGTAGTTTTATAATAATATTAACAGTGTACTTCTTATTAAAAATGTTTGTTGCAAGTAAGATTTAAATAGTAATTATAATTTTTAATGCATCATTAATTTTAATTGAAACTAAAAAGGACAAAAATGAAATAATAAGAAATAATAATTTTAAAGTTGAAAGTTAATCTATAATATAATAAATAAAATAAGAAAAGGAAAATAAAGAATAATATATAAGTCTGTAAATTGTAAAGAAAGAAAAGGTAAAAATATAAAATATAAATAGCAAAATGTTAATATATGGGAGGCAGTAGAATTAAATGGTTAATATATTATTTATGGTGAATATTAATGGCCATAATCTCTTTTTTAATTAAAAATAAAAATAAATTTTTTTCTTTTTTCTTACTAACTAATTAGACCATCGCATGCTTTATGTGGTTCATTTTTAAAATTTAAAATTTTAAAATTTTATTTACTAAAATTTTTATAAAAATATAATTTTAATGTTTATTTTTTAAAATTTGACTTAATTCATAAGTTAAATAATAATAGTAAAAAAATTTAATTCTTTCTATAATTATAATTTATACGATTTTAAGTGAAATTTAAGAAAAATTAAGAAAATAATAAAAATAAAAACATATTTATTATTAAATTATATTTCACATCATGAAAATATGGGTAGATATCACATATAACAAACGCAATAATGTCAAAAAAATTGAATCATATTGTGTACTTGCTAGAAATATCCATATTTTTTGCCATTATCTGATTTTGTTTGCGTTTGTTATTGAAATTTTCCACTATGAATGAGGAAGCTGAGCTGGGTCTCATGATTGGCTTTTGGAAACATACATATATAAAATGAAAATATCAACCAGTAGTGCAATCCTAAAAGATTAGGATTGTGAGAAACATATGGCAGATTCAGAGAGAGTAGCTTCTAAGAAGGGATTGCGAAGCCAACAACCAAAGCAGTTCAAGTGCCAACTCACCTCACACACGCAACCAACAATGAGTGGGCAGAAATTGCGGGCTACTCGGTTTACACGCGGATCCTCTTTATAGAGGTGTATTTGGATAAGTGAGTAATAATTAATAATTTGAGATTAAAAATATTTTTTTAAAAATAATAATTTATATATATTATTAAATTTTATTTAATAATTTTTTAATTATTAATATGTATATTTTTAAAGGATAATTAAATTTTATAATTTAATATTTAAATATTTTATTAATATTATCTTCATTATAAAATGTAAAATCAACCGATCGAAATTTTATTTATATTATAATTACACATTTTTTATTTAAAAAATAAATAAATTTTGAAAAATTTACACACGACACCCAAATTATGAGAAATATATGCCAAAAAATTGTTATCTTCATTTTAGAGTTTTAAAATTATTAAATATTAGTGCTTCTAATTAGGTCTTAGACACTTGTTGTATTATTCTTAATTCCTTTTATGGTAAACTAGTTTTGCATATATAGATGGTCTACTTTCTACAAACTCACATATAATAATAATATTCTCTATTAATTTTCACAATCATTATCATTCATAATAAAGAGTAATTGTAGTGAATTTTAATAGAAATCAAATTTAATATATATATATATATATATATATAAATTATAAAAATAATATATATCTAATAAAATTGCAGATGTTATTTCTGCCTACAGGGATTCATCAGTTTTAGTTTTATTGGTTAGATTTTTCTTAATGTTTCAAGTAAATTAATAATAATAAGAAAAAGAAGGAGATGGAGAAGGTTGCTCCTGTGTGGTTGTTGAGTTGACTTTTGTAAAATACAAAAAGATTACGCCAGCGTAAGTTAAAATATCGTCATTTAAATTGAAATTTTGCATTGATTAAATTATACAAAATGTAATATAAATTTAAGTATTATGCTAAAAAAGTATATATTATATAAATGAACTTTATATTATTTTTAATTATATAAAAATACAATAAAACATGTAAATATTATTTTTTTAATGATTTATAGTATTATTAATCTTTTTAGGGAATTTTTTTTAATAAATTTTCTATTCTATTCTAATTTTAAAATAAAAATAATAATCATATTTTTTTTTTAAATATTTTAAAATTGATCCTCCAATAAAATCATTATGAATTTGTCCTAAATAAAATTAAGGGTATGTATGGAACAATAATTTAGAATTAATTGAAATTTTTAATTTTAATTTCAATTATTTAAAATTATAATTATAATTTTAACATTTATATTATAAAAGAATTGAAATTATAATTGAAATTAAATAAAAATTTATGTTGGATGATGAGATAAAATATCATTGTTTAGCGGTCAAGACGGTGATAGTGACAGTGACGAGCTATTAATGAGAGTGATTGATTGTCGACGACGATTATGATGATGATGAATGTGATAGTGATGGGATGAGTTGAGAGTGAGAATTGTAGTGACGATTATGAAATTGTAATTTTTATGGGTTAAAAATAAAATTATAAAATTATTTTTTTAATTATATTATAATTTTATAAAATTATAAATAATATTTTAATTTTAATTCACTTGGTGTTATCAAATATAAAATTAAAATTAGGCTTTTTAATTTTAATTTCAAATTTTCAATCGGATTTTAAGCATAATTTATTGATGTCCTCTCTATCTCAAAATGTAAAAAAAATACAATTCAATGCAAAATAAAAAAAATAAAAAATTAATAAATATAAGGGGTTTTTCATCTTCATTAGTTCAAATATTTATATTATATGTTCTTCATCTCTATGTGCTGTCCTTTCCATTAAATGTGCATGACCAAGTTTTTGATTCGGTTAGTTTTGGACTGATAAACTAACAAAGGAAAAGAGGTTTAGTGAGCAACATCATGTCAATTGTCAAGTGGTTTTCATCTCTACTTTTGAGTCTTTTTTTTGACCATATGTAATGCACCATTTATCTATATCTATAAATTTTTTGGTTACATGTCCTTATCTTTCTACTCTCATCTTTCCAATTGGCACCCAAATTTCCTTTTTAACCATTTTAATGATTATATAACTCCAAATTAAATATGTCCTTTAGTAAAAGGAATTATTACTCTTGAATTTCTCATCCACATGTTTTTCATCTTTTCCTCCCTTATTAAAGATTTTAAATAAAATACTAGACTTCCTTATATTATTACAACTTTTTTTTTTTTAAATTACTATATACATCTTTCAATACCAACCAAAATAAATAAATATAAAACTCAATAATTTTTCTAAATCTCAAAGTGTTATTGTTATTATTAGTAGTAGTATTTTGTTTAGGTTTACTTAATACATTAATTAATAAAAACAAAAGGGTAGATAAGTAATTACATACTTCACCATTACTTGTTGCCTCACAACACAAGAGACCCCTCATCTAAACTGGCAAGCCAGTAAGCCACGTAGAGAGAAGAACCCAAGAAGAAGAGACAGATGCAGTGAATTTTTTCTTCTTAAAATTCACTTCTTCTCCTTCCAACTCCCACACGTATATAAAACTCTTTTGAATCTTTAAAACGCTCCACAAAATTATCAGAGAGAAAATGGCAAGTGGTGATCTTGAAAGAGGGATAAAGAACAGAGGATACAACAACAATAATAGCCGGTTTTACCATGTGGAAACCCCGGATAAACAATGGACATCATGGTTGATCCCTATGGTTCTTGTTGCTAATATTGCTGTGTTTATTGTGGCTATGTATGTCAATAATTGTCCCAAAAACAATCTGGGTTTTGAAGGTAGTTGTGTGGCTAAATTTCTTGGTAGGCTTTCGTTTCAGCCTTTGAAAGAGAACCCTTTATTTGGTCCATCTTCTTCCACGTAAGTTTTTCCTTTACATTCTAATTTGTGGATTTTATTGGGTTTTTGATTGGTTTTCTTATGTCGGTTTTGACTGGTTTTCTGTTTGGATTCTTGTGATCGAGTTTTTTGCTTCTGGAATTCTTCGAAGTTAGTAGTTTTTTCCCTTTAGTTGCTATGAGTTTGGAATAGTGGATTTCTATCTTTGTGTTTTGACTCCCCTTTTCCCTTCGTGGATATTCTGGGCCTATTGTTATTTTCCATTATTTTGATGCTTTCTGGTAGACTATTTGTTTAATGGGTTATGAAGTTTTACAGCGTTATATTATATATATAATTCTTATGTTTGAATTTTATATTGGAAGTTTTGTTTTTGATATTGCTTTTGTTTTGTTAGTTGTGGATACTCTTCTGCTTTTTAATTCTCAGAATGGAATATTGGTGTTATCTTGAGTATAAATGATTTAATTCTCTGTTTGGATGCATTATGAGTTGGTTTATTGATTTTAAGTATCATCTAAAGTAGCTATGAAAATTTATCTGGGACTGTTTAATTTCAAGTGAGTTATTTCTGTTCCTAATTTTTCTAACCAGCAAATAAACAGGTAGATTAGTTCTACAGTTGTAAAGAGGCCATATAAAAATTTTAAGATGATGAGGCTGAATTTTTTTTCTTTCCTGAACGACTGTTGAATAAGATCACACTTTTACCAGTTTTCTGCTTTTTGCTCTGTAGGGGTTTCTCTGATTGCGAAACGTATTTTCTCTCTCTCCCTTTTTTTTATGTTTTATTTTGTCTCTGTTGCAAGTCTTGTTCTTGCTTACATATAATAGAGGTAGTCAAGAATCAATGCAGATTGATTTTGTTGATTGTTCTGGTAAGCATGAGGTTACTTCTTTGATTCTCCTAAACTTGTTTATATCGGTAAATGAGTGTTTTTGGTTTATTATAATTTATACAAGGATGTATCTACTCGAGAGTTTTTAATTGGGAAGGTATCATTGTCTGATGTTTGGTTGAGGTCCTTGAGGACGTGATAATATGTTGAATCTGTTTGTTATGCTGCAATTCACTTGGGTAAATAATTTAACCATCTTATATTTAGAATTATACACTTGGTTAAATAATTTAACAATCTGATATTTAGAATTATACTTATATTTTCTGGTTCCCTTTATACTATGTGGTTCCATAATATGTAAAATTGACTTTTAAGCTTAATATTATTGATATTGTGCAGATTGGAAAAAATGGGAGCCCTTGAATTGGACAAGGTTGTGCATCAACACCAAGGATGGAGACTTATCACTTGTATGTGGTTGCATGCAGGGGTTATTCATCTCCTTGCCAATATGCTGAGCTTAATCTTTATTGGAATACGCCTTGAACAGCAATTTGGATTTGGTAAATGTTCCTCATATGTTCTAATTTTCACATTGAATACAAAGGGAAAAATTTACAACGGCAGCAAGATTTGGCTCTTAGGTTTTAGTTTTGCTGAATGACTTTCGGAAGAAAATATTTCCATTATGCTTTTTAAATGCAAATAACAGAGGTGGCACAAATGATGTGTTGGCTCATTTTTGGGATGTCAAAATATGAAATAATTAAAATGTCATATTTGGCTTTGCTATCTCTTTGAAAATAAAATCAGTTTGTCTAAAATAGCATTTTGGCAGATGTGTCTGTGCATTCAAATTCTATTGTTGTCGTAAAATGCTCTGGTTCTAACATGTGTTGGACTTATAATCTTGCAGTGCGAGTTGGGATAATTTACCTATTATCAGGATTTGGGGGAAGCATATTATCTTCCCTTTTTATTCAGCAAAACATTTCTGTTGGTGCCTCTGGTGCTTTGTTTGGCCTTCTTGGAGCAATGTTATCAGAACTTCTTACTAACTGGACAATCTATACTAACAAGGTCTGCTTATAATCCTTAGATTTTTTTCATGCATTCATAAACTTCTGTATAATACATAAACATTGAGGTTTCAATTTTATTTGATAAGATGTTATAGCCGCTTCAACTAGGATAAAAGCCAATACAAAAAGTAGTGTCTGGTGATATCTACTACCCTTTATAAATATGCCTTTTAACTTTGTCATGCGTTATGCTGTCATTTAATATCTGGTGTTAAATGCCTTTTAGCAATAGCTCCACACTAAGATCACCAGTTCAAGACAGTTTTCTGAAATTAGTTGTCAGTGTAGTTTAGTTTCTTCAGTTGTTGAAACTGGGTTTTGATATGTCATTGCATTATCATGAAGATTTATTTACTGTTGAGCAAATAATTGGTTAGGCACACATGTATCACTCTTACTCTTTTCCTGCTCTTGTAGATTGCTGCTCTGTTGACTCTTGTGGTCATCATCGCCATTAACTTGGCTGTAGGAATTCTCCCACATGTTGACAACTTTGCACACATTGGAGGTTTCTTGACTGGTTTTCTCCTGGGTTTTGTTATATTACTTCGTCCACAGTTTGGGTGGCATGAAAGCCGCAATCTTCCAGCTGATGCCCGTGTAAAATCTAGGCATAAGGCTTACCAATATGTATTATTATTGGTTGCCATGGTTTTGCTTATTGTTGGGTAAGTTCTATAATGAAAACTCTAATTCCCATTTAAATGAAAATGACCGAGCTGGATGGATCTGATAATATCAGCCCACTGAAATATTTTGAAATTAGTTTAATGAGTAGGTTTTAATGGAAGTAAAGTTACTCCAGATGAGCGAAGGGGAAGTGGTTTGGAGGAGAAACTAATTTTGTGTTTCCTTTATGCATGTTACAGTTTTACAGTGGGATTGGTGATGCTGTTTAGAGGAGAGAATGGAAATGAACACTGCAGCTGGTGCCATTATCTAAACTGTGTGCCTACCTCAAAGTGGAAATGTGATAACTGATGGGAGTCTTCAACCTTTTTGTTTCTTGAATTAAGTTGTAGGAACCTTTTTATTGGATTCTGTTTTCTATTCTTACCTTTTCTTTGATTTCTATTTATTTTCATTTGTTTATTTGTTTGGGATGCTTTTATACTTGTATATGAATGGTATATGGCACTGGGATTTAATTTGGATATAATAAAGAGTAAAATATTAAATATAGATGGATTTTTCATTGTATTTATTCATGATACCTGCCCTGATGTAACTGCAAAGATGATTATATTCAAGAAAAGATAAAGCTCAATGGGGCTATCAACAAGTAACAGAAGTTTTTTCTCTAGCAGAGAGATATCAAATCCACCTGCCTGATGTTTCTACTTGTATATTGGAATTGAAACCCCCAAAAATACACGCTTGTTCTTGCATTTAACCAAAAGGGTTTGGCGTCGTCTGGACTCGAACCGGAGACCTTCAGTGTGTTAGACTGACGTGATAACCAACTACACCACGACATCTTGTCGTAGTGAGTTTGCCTATTCCGAAATATAAATAAATTTTTAGGGCCTTGTTCTAATAAATCATACTACAGTTGTACAGGGACGAAGGTAGCTCAACCCTTGAAAAAAATTCTATAGATTTATTGAAAAATATTTATATGGTATATTAAAATTTAATTTTTTATATAATTTTGGCCTATCCAAAATTAATTTTATGAAAATTATTTGCTATGAAAAATTTTAGACTCACTCAAAAATGATTTTCTAACTTTGTCTCTCCAGTTACGAGGTGTCCTTCCAATTTTATGTAAATATAATTTATCATATTGGTATAATATTTACACTTGAATTGAGAATAAATTATTAAATTTAATGGTTGAAATTGTACAGACACATCAGATTATGGTTATATAAAATATAGAAAAATTTTAATTTATGAGGGTGTTTGGGTGAAAATTTATTTTGAAAAATAAAATTTTAAAAATATCGTTTAAAAAAAAACTGGCATGTCTAATTTAAATTTTTTATATTTTTAAGTTTTAAAACGGTATTTTGAATTAATTTATCAAACTCTCAAAAAATCATTTAATATTTTTTAAATTTTAAAATAACATTTCATTCTCATTTTAAATAGGTTCAAACAGTCTTATGTTATTTATTATTTAAATTCGGATATGCAAATAAATAACTGGGCCAATGCTTAAAAAAATCAGAAATTATGGAACCCAAATAAGAAGGGCATCTTTCAGAAGAGTTAAAAAACTTTACTAGAGAGCTCCTCTTCCCATGATCATAGATAATATAAGAGAATGTATGTTTTATTGTTTCAGCATCTCTTTGTTTTATTTTGCACAGTTTTTTCACATGCGGCTAACTGATTAATGAAGTTTAAGTTTAGGCATATAAAGATTCTCTGTCTCATTTTTTATTTTAATTCTTATTCTATATATATTTTTTATGAGTCATGTCTAAATTAAAATTGATACAATTGAAAGAAACTTTTCACTCCAAACTTTAATAATTTTTATAAAACAAATAATATTAAATTAAATTTAAATGCTTCCTTTGAGCCTTCTTCAATATGGCTGTAAAATTAAATAATTTTAACCTTCTAAAACAGAATGTTTAATTTAGCTTTAGAAATTGAAAGATAAGAAATTGATTTAACAAATCACCAAAAAGCATAAAATGTGAAAAACCAATAGATGAGGAAAGAAATGAAAATAATTTTCAAGTATTTGGGTATAATTTTTGTTTTAAAAATGACGTTTTAAAAAAAATATTATATTTAATTTAATTTTTATTTTATTTTTAAATTTCAAAATTATTTTTTAAATTAATTATTTAAATATTTAAAAAAATCATTTAACGTCTTTTAAATTTTAAAATAGTATTTTATATTTATTTTAAATAAATTCAAATATTTTTATAAAAAAAAAATTATTATTACTCATTCTGATAAAAACTATTAACTTGGAGATTAAAATTTTTCTACGTTGTTGTTAGTATGATTTTTAAAACTGATATAGATAAAAATACACACAAACACGATAATTACTAGGAGCAAAATAAAACTACAGACAATAATAAAAAAATTATTTCATAGACCTAAAAAAAGAAAGTTTAAAATTAAAGAAATAAATAAAATAATACTATAGTTAACATTTTTCAAAGAAATATTAATCCGTCATTATCTATAAAACTTAGTATAATCATCCGAAAATCGAGACATATGTTAGAACTATTAAAATATATTTATATAAATATTACAGAGACAAGCGAAAGCACAAATAATTGAGACAAATGTTAGAACTAAGTGGTTGAAGAATGAATGATGATGATGATGATGAATCAGAACCTGCCTAACCCATCACCTACGGCCACTCAATGTTTCTATTTTGAATATAAGCTGTACTGATAAGTTGCATTTAATTGACCATACGGTACCGTAGGGCCGTAACTACTAACATTACTTGTTCTGAGCTGTGTTTGCTTCAGTTAACCCCACAACTGCCGACACCATTTCCTAAACCACTTCAATCATATCCTGCAAATCCCATCTCTCCCATGACTAGGCCCATCATTCATTACCAAATCATTTTTTTTTTCCAAGTACTTGAAATTTAAATACAAATAAAATATTCTTTTTATTAACTTTTAAGAAGATGATAAAACTTTTAGTTTCACTCAAAATTTAAACTCAAGATCTCATGATAGTCATGTTTTTAATATAAAATTATTGAAAATTTTAATTCAACGGTCCTAGATTAAATTGAAAATTTATAAATCAAAATCAAATTTACAAAAAAACCAAAGTTAAAAAAAAAAAAAATTATTACCAGGTAGAGTAATAGGCAAAAGAAAAAAGAAACTCCTTTAGAATTTTTACAAACAGAAATTGAATTATACGCAATAACGTACCTAAACAAATTCTGAAATATACTATTGGATTCAGTAGTTCTTGTAAAAGAGTTTGTTGAAGCCCTAGTTGAGTCTTACTAGTACAGAAACGTCACTTGCACTTAAATATAAGATGTCCATTGGATTCCTAGTGTTTGGTCAGATTTCAATATTAACCACCAACATTACAAACTCTAGCAGATCTTACACAAACTACAAATCACGTATTAACTAAGTTACATTAGTTAGCCAGATTAGAAGCTACTCCAAAAACTAGAATCCTTGAAATTATGTTTATTAGCATCTCTGCCTAACAGGCATTCCAAGCGACCGGACCCTGGATATGCTTTGCTGGTAAAACTCATGCGCAAAGCTGAAGCTCTCTGTGCACTGCTCGATCTTAGTTCACCAAAGCCTTGAATTGAGTACCTCTTTGCTGAACTTGATCTCTCGTACTGGGGCCTTTGTCTTGGAGCACTGAGAGATCTCAATTTAGCCCTTGAAGATTCAGTATAAGACATGTAATTTGGGTAGTAATCTGAGTAGCCACTTAGAAAGCTTGTTGATCCATCACTCTTGCTAGGAGTGAAGGGACTTCTCCTACCGCTGCCACCCCTTGATGATGCAGAGTAGAATTGAGGGCTATTTTCAGCAGTGCAAAAGGCCGCCTCATCCTCACGAGGACATTTCACTGGACTTAAAGATTGGACTTCGCCAGATGATGGACTTGGAACTGTGTGATGGGTAGTTGACTCTTTTGAAGTTGTGAAGCTACGACTGTATAGATCTGAAGCCAAGGAGTGAAAAAGGTTTCTGTGTTTAGATGTGAAGTGGTGTTTTCCGGTATCTATTTCAAGTATCTTGTCACTCTTCTCATCATCCATAGTGCCAATTCTTGACAAAGGCACTCTTTGCTCACATGATCTTTCATCCATCCTGCGTTCTGACCAATTTAAGGATGAGTGCACTATGTCTTCATCAATTGCCCTACCATTAGATTTTGATCCAGTCCTCTGAATATTTGAAAGGGATGTATCAGGCATTGATAATTACATTTAAATAATTTTTCATAGACACATCCAGAAAGAAAAACAAGGATACCTTCAGCATTGATGGCTGCTCATATTTTCTACTCCTAGCTCGGATTGCATTTTCAAACTTTTCAGGAGTTGGTGGACCCTGCAAATGGTCGAATGTTCAAACATGGTCTCCAGTACAAATTAATTGATGCAAAGCTAACATGGACCCCAAGTATCCTCAAGAGAAGAATTCCAAAGTAAATGCCAAGCTCAATTAAAAAACAAATAAATGATTAAGTTTCCACATTCAATTACTCCAGTTTGCAACTTCCATAGAGCATTTATAGGCCACGAAAGCAATGAACGACATTGGCACATTGATGTATTAGAACGAACGAACCAACTTAATTGGTTTAAAACTCCCATAAATTAACGCATGTACTGAAAAGTTGTCTAGAGCCAAATAAATAAAAAGGTCATCTAGAGCTCTAAAGAACAGGAGCCCACATTCCATAAAGTACTTTAATTCACTTCTCAAAAAGCTCCAGCAAAAAAAATCCAATATATTGGAGGGAAAATTGAATGCCACTTACAGGGTGGTGAAAATGAGAAGACTTGCTACTTGAATGTGAAGATTCAGAGATCTGTATACGCCCTGCACGTGCTCGTGCCTGGGCTTTCAGTATTGCTTGCATTCGATGAAGCCACTCTGTAGTTCTCTTCCTCTCAATGTGACCTCTTACCAGTGCCTGAAGCCTTACTAATGCTTTTAGAGCTCGCAAAGCCCTCCTTGCCTTCAAGATATCCATAAAAACAAATCACTAACCAAAATTACAATCATAGATTCGCATGCATAGCACAATTAACATTTCATAGATACAACCCTATTAACTGCCGAAGTAATCATTTCAGTTATGGTCAAAGAGATAAAAAAGGAAAATAAAATAAATCACATGATGTTTAACTGGTTTTTGATGTGCAGACCTAATGCATTAAATAATTGTTAGTAAAGAACTTCTATGTTTCTGGTAAAGTAGAACCTCAATTTGAAGGACAGTTTAAAATAGTTTCGCCAAGGGAGAAAACATAGCAAAACCAATTTGAAATTTCAAAAGAAAAAGAAACCTTACAAAGAAAAGAAGTTATGTAGCTATCTATAGTGTCTGAAATGAATGCCTGACATTACACATCCAGAAGACAGGGACATCTAGCCGCCCTACAGGGGGTAAAAAGAAAGAGCAATGCACGAGCCTCTGACTATATAATATGTACAATAATCCCAATATTAAACGACCCAACCAACCCCAACTTCACTTTATCCCAAAAGTCATTCGTCTGCACTTACGGAAACATGCACAACTTTTTCTTCTATATGACCCACACCCCCTTCCCTTGAGAGAATATAAATGGCACTTAATTCCCTCAAAATAGTGTCTTCTCACCACTGACCCAAGCTAAAAAGTGATAGTAGCACGATAAAGCTGAAAAATACTCTTACAATATAGAGGGTGTTTCAATCTACAATCTATATATAAAAGATCGTTTTGAAATTAAAAAATGGTAAACAGTAAACGGATTTTTATGTGTTTGGATATAAAAATAAAATGTCATTTTGAAATTTAAAAACGAAAAAAAGAAAAAAGAAAAATTAGACCTCATAATTTTTTTAAACAGCATTTGCAAAGCTCTATTTCTAAAACCATGTTTTCAGCCAAACACCCTCATAGTTACCACTAACCCAACTTACAAAACCTCTGAAATTTGAACAAAAACTAAGTCATACAACATTCTTCAATGTATAGATATTTTTAGTCATAAGTGGTTGAAATCTGGTTAATATGTCATGATCATGTAGGTAATTAACAAATGAAAGAAATTCCAATTGGTTCAAATTAATTAAGAACTTATTAAATGGTAGGTGAATATAATTTCTGCATGAGACAAGTAACCAGATAATTAATCAAATAAAACACACCGACATTGCTCACATTAACAATTAACAAAAATTTGATAATTGGGTATCAATGAAAATTACCTAAATAGCCCTATCAATAGCAATCAATTAAATTGACATAAATGGCCAACAAACATCTAACTCTTAACAAAGTACAGGGCAAAAAAATTCTGTCCACTAAATGTTGAAAAGGCCAACACAACCAGAAATAGAGAGAAAATATTTTGTTGGGTCCACACGGGGTATTAGTTTGGGGGTGCATATTACGCACCCTGCAGTGCATGTTAGTGACAGCTCCTGAGATGTATTCATTATAATTAAATTATGGGATTTATAAGAGGAAAGAGTAAATGCTGCAACTATAAGGGAGGAGTTTTTGTTAACTTGGTCGTTTTAGGCAAAACGACAAAGAAAACAACTCAGAGACTATTATACAAATGGGAAAAAGATAATACGACACCGTTTGTTAGGTGGTTTGCAGAGGAACAGATTACAGGAACTAAACAGAGCAATAAACAACAAAACCAGACATCAGTTTCTTTTACAGTTTTACTTCTATTTGTTGGCCTTTTTCTATCACAATTAGCTTTCAATTAATTTAATCATAGGAATTAGTTAAAGTTAAAACCAGTGATTAATTAAACTCAAAACAAATGAAAATTACTGATAACGTTTACTAGAAAAGTATAAAACGATCTGTAACTTCGAAGTTTTAAAAACTACAAAATCCAGCGTGTGTGAGTGCTAATCCCGTAAATTACACCAAATTCCATGGCAACTTATTAAAAAACAAATAAATTACAATAAAAGAATATAAGAAACTAACCAAGTAGCCTCTAAAAGCCGCTTGTATCTTAACGGCGGCGTGAGGATGGCTCCCGCTAACGTACGCCATTGCTGAGTTGTTAGCGCACCTTCCACTACTCGTCAGCCTCACAACCTCCGCCGCCGCGTGAGCCGCAGCAACGGCGGCTTCCGCAACTGCCGCCGTAGCAGCAGCTACAGCTATCGCGTGCTTGTTTGGATCCTCCTCGTACTCCGACGAACTCTGAACCATAACGGGAACCTCCTGACTGGTTTTGATTTGGTGGTGCGAATGGTCTTTCTCCATGTATGATTTGACAAAGCTCCATCTTCGTTTCTCCTTCGAACGAGTAGTGGTGGCTTGTTGGTCTTGTGATGGAGGCGGGTCGGTTTTTTTGAGGCCGAGAACCGCCCTGAACCACTTTGAGGCTTTACCCATTTGGTTATGGTTAGCGATGGTGATATGCTAGTGGCTTAATTTTAGAAGGTTTTGAAATGGCATGCATTTGTAGAGAAGAGGAGAGATTTAGAAAGGAGAACGTGTAGCTTTGTTCAGTAACAATAAAAATGAAGTTTGCGTATATAGTGATTTGTGAAGGTGAAACATAATTCCCAATCGCGTAGTAGCGCGTTTAGTTCAGTTCTCACGTTCACGGACTTGGAATTGAAATCATTTAACTACTATAAAAATGTTATATTAGAGAATAGAGAAAGATATCATTTGGGAGTGACAATTTTACTCATTTCGTGAGATATTCATTTCCCTCAATTTCTATTATTTGTCTACTTTAGTAAATAAAGCGAAATAAATTTTTATTTAAATTTAAATTATGTTCCGATCAAATTATAAAAATAATATAATCTGTTTAAATAGGATTTGATTATATATATTTTAATTTTTTAATATTATATATATTTAATTTATACTTATTTTAATTTTTAATTATATTTTTATATAAAATATAAATTATATTGAATGATTATGTAAAAAAAATATGTAACTGAATATATATATATATATATATATAATAACATTAAAAATATTTTAAAAAAATAAAAATTAAAAATTTTATCCTAAATCCAACTTATTATTATCCTTATTATTATTTACCCTCAATTTAAATTAAATTATATATAATATTTTTAATTATAAAATAATATTATAAATAACTTTTTGCACGTTATATATATGGTGATCAAAGATAAATTATGCATATAATTCTAAATAGAAAATCTTAAACTAAATTTAGTTGTGAAAAACAAAAATTATTTTTCAGAAACTTATTTCAATAAAATATAAAATTGAAATTTAGTATTTAGTTATTAAAATTTTTTAAATGAAAAATTTTAAAATAATTTTTTAAATTTTCTAAAATTATATTATGAAAAAATATTTTATGTTATTTTTCACTCTCTTTCAAAATAAATATTTATAAAAAATAATAATTATATATTTAATAAAAAAATTTAAAAATAAAAAAATTAAATAGAAAGAGATCTTATTATTTTTCCTAATTTTTTAATTTTCAATTTAAAAAATAAAATTAAAAAATAAAAAAAAAATCATAATTAAATAAAACATGAAAAACTACAATTAATTTAGCGTGTGTAATAAATTAGGGAAACGGAAACTAAAAATAGAACAAAAAACGTGAGTACGTGACATAGAAATAGAAGCTGAATCATCTGTCCTTATGCGTCTCTCTGCACGTAACAGTAAACAGTGGAAGAGACTTGAGATACAATACAAGCATTTAGATATAGATGCTTTTCTCAGTGACTAGACAATGATCTGCTCTATTCTTTATGTAAATTACTATTATACCCCCTTCTTTTTTTACTATTTCTACATTGTTGAAATGACTCATCTGCCCACCAGGTTTAAGTCATAAGTCAATGGTTCAATATAATGGGAATTTCGGATTTTTGCCTCGACACTTGGACCCACTAGTAAAAGGCCCTATGTCAACTTGGACCCTTTATTTATGAGTCAATAACAAGTGGGTCACCACTTTGATTCATCTGATGATCAGAAAATAAAAAGATCTCGTGAATACTCCTCATAGTTTAATCCTTCGGATATCAAAAGATTTTGTGCAATTAATTGTGTCTACCTGTGATTTTCAAGTGTAGTTAACTGTTCCGTCCTATTTCAAAAAAACAAAAAAAAAACAGCTCGTCCGATCCAAAATGTCCATTTTTATGATTTTCGTATACAAATTAAAAAAAAATTATTAAATTATCATAATTTTAAAATAAAAAAGTAAAATATATATTTTTTAATTTTAGTGTGAAAAATAAAAATAATTAATGTAAATATTTATTTTAAAGGAAGGATAGAGTTAAAAAAAATAATAAATACTTTTTAAAATACTAAAACTATAAATATTTTAGAAAAAATCTTAAAACCACAGATATTTGGAATGAATGCAGTAATTTTTGTAGGTGGTTAATTTATTTTTTAATATATTTTTGAAAAGAAAATTTGGATACATTTCTTTAAAATTTATTAGTTACCAATAAAGTGTTAATTAAATTATATTGAAATTTTTTTCAAGACGAAAAATATATCAAATTTGAATATTAATTAAAACCAAGCTTTTAAAAGAAATTATGAATATGGAATAAAATTCATTATTTGACTGTGACAAGTTAAAAAGAAAAGTCATATAAAGAATGTATAAAATAAATATTGAGTACATCCAAAATTAACTTTACTTATAAATTTAAGTTTAAATAAGTTTTTTTTTTATAAATTAATAATATTTTTAATTTATTTTAAATGGATTAAAATTTAATTTTATGAAAAAATTATATTTAAATAGATCAATTTTTTTTTATAAATTAATAAATTATTTTTATTTAGATGATCCTAACCCATCTAAAAAATTCCGTCTCTGTTTATATAATTTATTTTTTAATCCACCATCCTATTTGACCATAAGCTAATTTTGTCTGTTATTGTAATATTTGTGTGCAATTAGAAAATTTTATTTTTAAAATAATTGAATATTTAAAGTTATTATTTTAATTATATAATTATAATAAATTAATATGACTTCAATTGTTTTAAATAAATATTTATCTAAATAGTTCATTATATAATTTTAAAAACATGAAATTCTAATCATAAAAAATACATATATGTCAAACTCGTAAAATGACGTGATAATTTTTTGTATGGAAATTTTTTTTTCCATGGATTCCTCGAATGGTGAGTGAGAGTTATAACAGCCTAAGCCCATACCCAACCAAGCGATGGAGAAGATACGATTCTTCACGGGTCAAAAAAAGAAAAGAAAAGAAAAAGAATAGCCCCTACAGGCCAACACTGAAAAAGATTGTAAATTGAAACCAGCCAGTTTTCTGAAATCGTATCTAAAGAAGGAGAAGTAGCGATCTCCCAGAAATCTTCAAGTTCCTAAAATTTCATAGCGTGCGACGATTTGTCAACTCAGTAAATTTTCTACTATAGTGGCCATTTGCCCATTTCCAAGCCAAAGCGTTGCCCTTTCTTTTTCTTCATCTTCTACTTTAATTTTTCCAATAAATCTTCAAATTGTACTGATTAAAAATTAAAATAATAATAATTATAATCAAATATAATTCTATTAAAATTTTTATTCTTTTCGTATAAATTATTTTTATATTAATTTATTTCAAAAAGATTACTCATTAAAAAATATTATTATAAATACTAATTAAATATCTAATCTTAAAAAATAAATTCAAACAAATTTGTTTATGAAAAAAAAAAATTTGAATCATATTTATAAAATCATAATTGGAACCTAAAATATCATTTGGTTTAATCATAACAGTTATTTATCTAATTATTAACCGCTATTATTAAATAAATAGATTTAATATAATTTATAAAAAAAAATAAATTAATAATTATACTATAAAATTTTATCAAACATACGCAAAGGCCAACATTAGTCATTGGGACTAGGCCTCTTCACCCAGTCAGAAGTGAATCGTACGGTTAAGAAATAACAGAAATGGAAGGAGTGGTTTCTCTTTTGGATTCTTCAATGGTTTCTCTTTTAGATTCTTCAAATCCGACGGTAGATAATATTTAGATGACAACAAAAATTTCCACGTCGCTAGAGAATATACCCAACTTGCCGACATCCACATCCATATATATATATATATATATATATATATATATATATATATATATATATATATATATTTTTTTGTTATATTAATTTTTTTGTGTTGTTGGTTTTTATTAAAAAATATTTTTTTTTTTTTTTTTTTTGTTATTGG
>CANXYC010052109.1:0-10660 GCA_948193065.1 Aleurites moluccanus
ATATATATATATATATATATATATATATATATCAAACTATTTGCATCCATAGCATAGTTTGTATGCAAAACTATAGAAATATCAAACTATTTGCATCCATAGCATAGTTTGTATGCAAAACTATAGAAATACAATCACATACATATATGCCTCTACTTAGATTATAGTACCATGGAATCTCTAATACTGTACAAATATTTACATATACTCTTTGAGACCCGAGTATTACATGTTACTAGTAGCACAATTCCAAGGCGAGGATAGAAAGTGCCAATGGATTTCGAGTCTCACTGTGGCCCTAAAAAACAATAACCACTATGGGGGTGAGTATAAAAATACTCAGTGAATCTATATATATAAAAATGCAGTAAATATTCATAATACCATGGTTTCTCACAAATGACTTGTAGAATAATATAAGATAACAAATAAAGGGTGAAATAGGTTTCCATATGAATATCCAGTGTACGAGTCAGCGCTCATATGATATAATAAGATTAGGTCCAATGATAAGTGCAATCGCACTGTAATAGCATAATCGTGCATAGTCCAATATACATAAGGGAGATCACTCCTTACGACTAGAGAATATGACACCCCTCCTTAGCAAGGGTCCAATGAATACCAGTGTGCATACGGTCGATGGAATTACCCACTACACCATCGAGGTAGCCCTGTTATAATACCATATAGGTGTGTCTCCATAGAACAATATAAATAGCATAAATACAACTCATATAGTTATGAAAAAGTCCAATATATATCCATAATGAATAATATAACAAATATAGGTCAAGTGAAAAAAATGGCTGGCGGGGCCCAATTACGCTACCGCAACTGGCACTCGCTATTACGGGTCCGTTTTGGGATTTTTGAGTAGTTTCTGGTTAACTACGCTATCAATGGATTCAAGTGTACCATGAGGTACCATTTTAAAGCTTAGGGAAAAACTAGATTATTGGGCCAAGTGGGGGTCCAATTGGCTTTTTAGGTTTCATTTTATAGTCAATCAAATTTTAGGTCAATTTAGGTCATTTTGGTGGGTTTATTTATGGGTCAAAATGTACTGTCGGTACTGTGAAATAGTAAGTGCTGGTTTATTATTCCAAATGACATTTCATATGATATATGATGCAAATCATGCATGATTATACATATAGACTCACCTTTAATGCAAAAATTCACTTTGTCCCCCAACAAGTAACCTGTAAGCCCTAATCAGCCCGCCGCTCGACACTCCCAGCTGGAGTACCCGACGGTTTACCTATTTCCACATACAACACTCTGGTAATACTAAAGAATATTACAAAACATATCATTCACATCAAAAGACATAAAACATACACACTATACTCCATAGACATCACATTACACAATTTACACTTTTTCCAATCCTTTATGCATCAAACACATTTCTATCACCACATATGACTTACGTTTCATATATTCATCACTAATATACCAAGTTAAGAACTTATATACATTTAGTTCAATATTCCATATCAAACATACACCAAATTCCAAGTTTACCTTCCAAGTGCTTATATCAAACACCATTTCCATATCTAAACTTATACATTTGCATTATATACATCATTAATCCATATTCAAACCCTTCCTTCTCAATTGCCTTAACCTAAAACATTAAACCTATAAACTCAATATGGTTCGGCCTAAATGGAATTTACTCCATTCATTCATTTTTCAACACCAATCATTCATACAACATAAATACACATCAAATGCACAACATTCAAGCTTTTAAACCTATTAAACACCAAAGCACAACTTCATTTCTTAAGCACCTCACATTCGACCAACTTGGAAAACCTTCCAAATGGATTTCTTTCCATCAAATGGCTACTAATTCATTACAAACACATCAAATACAACACAATTGAAAAAAAACTCCATCAAAATAACATCTTTGAATATTACCTTTTAAATTTAGGATTGCCTTTCCAACTTTTGAGTTTTCTTCCAACCTAAACACATATTTGATACTAATTAACATCAAAGAATACCTAAAGAACATAATTAAACCAAAAGAATGATAAAATCACTTACTTTTCCAATAGTTCTTTGAAATCTTCAAAACTTTGATTTTTCAACTTTTATTGATTTTTCTTTGAATCTAAGGTTAGATTTGTGTTTAGAATGATAGAATTAACAAGTTTGAATCAAGAAATGAAAGAAAACAACTTGGTATGACATAGAACAATGGTGGCCAAAACTTGACAATGGAGGAAAGAGAAAATTCGAATGGTAAATGGCTAAGGAAGACGAAGAGGTTGGAAAAATCAAACTAAATATCAATGTTATAATCCTATACATTGAGCTTATGGTAAAAATTATGCAACCTAGCTTACTAACCATTCAATTCTTGATCTTTTCATCCAATGGTTTGATTTAGATTAATCTAAAATGATACCATACACTTGCATACACTATATAAGTCCATATATCTTAGGAAAAGACTATACTACCCCTAGTTCAAATTGGATCCCTATTCGATTAACTTTTCCTGGATTATTTTCTATCGGATTTAATCTTCCAAAATTAATTCATATGACTATTACACCTCTATTTTCATGTCTTAATATTCTCTTTTACCATCAAATATAATGTTTAATTTCCATTAATAACTTAAAGGGTGTGAAATGACCATTGTGCCCCTAGTTCACTAAAAGCTCAATTTTTCCCGATTGCTTCCTGACAGCCTTCAAACCTCCTTTACTCATACAATACATCATAAAACATGTATACATGTTCAATTCAAGCATAAATATATAATAACTCACAATATTCAAGTCAAATCAAAATTTTCCTAGTTTGCCCCTTTGTGGTTCAGGTTATAGGTTTGACCGAGGTGTTACATTCTATCCCCCTACAAATAAATTCGTCCTCAAATTTACTTTAAGGTTATAGGGTAGAATAAAAACCTGACACATGAAATAGGTGGGGGTACTTATGTCTCATCTCAGCTTCACTCTCCCAAGTACATTCCTATACACTTCTGCTATGCCAAAGTGCTTTAACCATTGGAATGCTCTTATTCCGAAGCTGTCTAATATGATGATCCACAATATGTACTGGTACTATTTCAAATGACAATGTCTCATCTATCTCAACATCTTGGGGTTGAAGAACATGGGATGGATCTGAAATAGATTTCTGTAGTATAGAAATATGTAACACCGGATGTACATAGGTGGAAGTGCTAGTCTGTATGATACATTACCAACCCGATCCAAAATCTCAAAGGGTCCAATATACCTTGGTGACAACTTGCCTTTCTTTCCAAACCTCATCACTCCTTTCATAGGAGAGATCTTCAAAAATACATGATCACCCACTGCAAACTATACATCTTTTCTTTTTGGATCCGCGTAGCTCTTCTGCCTGCTAAAAGCAGTCTTTATCCTTTCTTATATAATTGGAACCTTCTCCATTGTTTCTCTGATCAGATATGGTCTCTCTAACTACTTTTCACTTGGTTCCACCCAACATATAGGTGATCTGCATTTCTTGTCATACAAAGCCTCATATGGTGCCATCCCAATGGTAGAATGGTAGCTATTATTGTAGGCGAACTCTATCAGTGGTAGGAAGCGATCCCAACTGCCTTTTAAATACAACACACATAACCTCAACATATCCTCTAATGTCTGAATAGTCCTTTCTGACTGTCCATCTGTCTGAGGATAAAATGTTATGCTGAAATGCAATATAGTACCCAATGCTTCCTGGAACTTCTGCCAAAACCTAGAGGTGAACTGAGTAGCTATATCAGATATAATCACTGATGGAACACCATGTAACCGTACAATCTTGTCCACATAAAGCTGGGCATACTGTACAGCTATATAAGTTGTCTTTACCTCTAAGAAGTGAGCTGACTTGGTCAATCTATCAACAATCACCCATACTGAATCATACCCCTTCTATGATCTTGGCAATCCCACCATAAAATCCATCGTTACTTGTTCCTATTTCCACTCTAGCAATTGGATCTCTTGAAGCAAACCTGAGGGTTTTTGATGTTCAAATTTCACCTGCTGACAGGTTAAGCACTTGGAAACAAACTTTGCTACATTACCCTTCATGTTTGGCCACCAATAAAATTCTTTCAAGTCATGATACATCTTTGTTACCCCCGGATGAACTGTGTAAGGAGAGTAATGAATTTCCTTCTTAATCTGTTCTTTGTACCCCTTAACATCTGGAACACATAATCGCCCCTTACATTTTAACACATCTCCCTCAACAGAAAAATCAGGAGCTTTACCATCTCGAACCAAGTCTCTGATCTTGACATACTGTGGATCTTCATTCTGGGAGCTCTTTATCTCATCTATAAGTAATGATTTCACTTGGAACTGTGCTATCAACAATGTCTCCTGTCCATGTGATTCCAAATCCAAAGTTAAACCATTAGCCATTAACTCTCGCAATTCTTGTACCAATGGTCTTTTTGAAGCAGTCACATGTGATAAACTTCCCATTGATTTCCTACTAAGAGCATCAACTACCACATTTGCTTTTCTAGGGTGATACAAAATCTGGCAGTCATAATCCTTCAATAACTCAACCCATCTCCTTTGCCTCAGATTTAATTCTTTTTGCTGCAAGATGTATTGGAGACTCTTATGATCAATATAAATTTCACATCTTACCCCATATAAATAGTGTCTCCATATTTTCAGAGTAAAGATTACTGCTGCCATTTTCAAATCACGTGTGAGGAAATTCACCTCATTTTTCTTCAACTGGCGGGAAGCATAAGCAATTAACTTCCTGTCCTGCATCAAAATACTATCCAAACCAATTCTCGAGGCATCACAATATATAACAAAACTGCCTGCCTCGGAAGGAAGAGTCAACACTGGTGCAGTGATTAAACATGTTTTAAGAGTCTGGAAACTCTTTTCACACTCTTCACTCCATTGAAACTTCACCTGTTTCCTAGTCAACTTTGTCATTGGTGCTGCTATTCTGGAAAAGTCTATAACAAATCTGCGGTAATACCCTGCCATACCAAGGGAACTCCGTATCTTAGTGACTGTAGTGGGATGTGGCCAATTAACAACTACCTCAACTTTCTGTGGATCTACCTTTATACCATCTTCGCTAACAACATGCCCCAGAAATACTACCTCTGTCAACCAGAACTCACATTTTGAGAACTTTGCATACAACTGATGATCCCGCAATATCTGCAATGTAACTCTGAGATGCTTCTCATGTTCTTCTCTACTTCTGGAGTACACTAAGATATCATCAATGAAGACAATTATAAATTTATCCAGAAATGGTCAGAACACCCGATTCATCATATCCATAAATGCTGCTGGGGCATTTGTCAACCCAAATGGTAGCACTAAAAACTCATAATGTCCATACTGGATTTTGAAAGCTGTCTTTGAAATGTGCTCACCTTTAATCCGTAATTGATGGTTCCCTGACCTTAAATCTATCTGTAATACCCTAGAAAGTCCTAACTCATTTGCATGATAAAGTTCTCAGTATATAGATTAAAATCATCAAAATGACCAAAGATAATTTTAAAAACTTAGTTAGAGAGAAAATGAGATTTTTTTTTGAAAATCGTCGGTACCGATATCGCCTTAATAAAAATAGCGATACGGTCGACGGATGAATTTTTGAATTTGGATTGAGGGTTAATGATAAGGTATATTCATGTATGAATACAGTAAAAAGAAATATGAGAAAATATTAAAGAACACTGATAAAATGAGCAAAGGGTACTTTCGATGAATAGTAAAAATTTGACAGTCCGAGTTTCAGAATGACACTGAAAATATTTTTATTAATTAATATTAATAAAAATATGATGTTTAAACATTTACTTTGAATTCCAATTCTCGATGGAATTATCAGAATAATTTACTGAGCAAAAAAGGACCAAAAGCAAATTTTAAAAAATTGGAGGACCAAAAGTGTAATTTGCCTATTTTGTCCTATTATATAAAGGTGACTTAGAATATTTTTTGGCTAAAATTTTATTCTTCACTCGTGAGCAATTTTTCTTCCTCCCATTTGATTTTCTTCCATTGATTTGTGAATAAAAAGTGTAGAAAACCTAAAACTAAATCCATACAAACATTAATCTATCAAAATTAGCCATAGGAATGCAAGGAAATTGAAGAATTCCTTCAAAGGTATTTCGGCCACTTTTAGGTAAAAAGTGTAAATTGTTTATTTGTTTGATATTATAGTTTAATTAGGTTAAATTGATGATAATAGGATTGGGTAAATGGTTTAATTGCATCAATTGATGCATTAAACAAAATTTCCCAATTTTCTAACCCTAAAATGAAGTTGTGAGTTTGGAAATTGAGTATATGAATTAGGATGTGTAAATTGGCTTTAGAATAAGTTAATTGGGTATTAATTGATGTTTAATTGATGTTCATTTTGTTGTAGAAAATTCATTCGGAGAATATCGCTGATTTTGGCCTAAACCGAGGATTTGAAGAATTGTGTAGCAAACCTATTTTTCTTGGTGATTTGGAGTGTTAGATGAGTCTTATATGCATCAAATTACTTGCCCTAATTGATAAAATGAAATTTGGAATCCAATTATGGAAATTGCATTGTGGCCAAATTTGTGCAATTTGCCTAGTTTTTGTTCATGCTTTCAACTTGTTTTTCCATGCTTATTTGATTCATTTGATGAAGATTATTGAGTTGTGTTTGTTGCCTATAAATTTCTTTCCATGTGCTTGTTTATTGATAATTGGGGCAATGTCAATATTGCACCAAAATCATGCCGAAAAATTCATAGGCCAACCATTTGAATGCCACCATCGCCAGCGATAATGGCATGTCAATTGCGTTAACTTTTTGGTCTCAAATGACCAAAATATGTTTGTTCCCATTTTTGGTCGTTAGACCTTTGGTCATCGTTTAATTGATTATTATTGATGTTTCATTGACTTTATGCTCATTAAATTGATTCTAATGAGTTATTGATACTTGTCTTGCCATCGATTCTATTGATTTTATTGATTGATTGATATTGAGCTTATTGAAATGGAAGATACCATTGTTGCATAATGGTATCCACTGATATGTTGTTCTTGATATTGATCCTAATATGTCATGACAGAGTTACCGATCCGACAGGATAGTGGGAAAATACTGTTGGCGTTGTGCACATTGTATTATTGGTACCCTAGCTAGGAAGGGATATGGTCCTAGCCATAAGACCTGATCAGTCTTATGTTTACTGATATGGATATTAATAGAGACTGTATGATCACATATAGTCCATATTGATGCTACTGGAGATTGTATGATTTCATACAGTCCATCCCTTTATCTGTTTTTCCTTATTGTACTGATCTTATGATATCTTTATTGGCCTATTCTGGCACTTTTTGTCACTATTTTATGTAAATTGTTTATATCGAGCTTTTGATATCATTAGGTCTTCTGTTAACCTTATATTTATTGGCGATGCATATAGATTCACCGAGTATCTTATATACTCATCCTCTCATTATTTAACCATTTCAGGAGAGGAGTAGGCTATAGAATCTCGTCGTCTGTCATCCGAGAATTTCTGCTACAGTCATTGATGTGTATATATATATTTTGCACTTTGGTATTTTGATGTTCATAATCTAGCTGCTCCATGGGTATGTATGGGTTAGCTAGGAAAGAAATAGTTGTATATATATGATGATGATATTATGAGTTATATGATGAGACATGGTATGATATTATGACTGTTACAGCCAATCGCACTAAATGACAGAATGAATTACAGAATGAATAGTAATTAAGTAAAATGGATAATTAATTGAGGATTATAGATTGTGTATGTGAAGAATGGGTTCTATGGGTGCCGGTCGCCACTGGCATCTCCTGTGCCCTAGGACCGTTGCAGTCCGTAAAAGTGGGTCGTAACAGAGGTGGTATTAGAGCACTAGGTTGCTGGTATTAGAGCACTAGGTTGCTGATATCAGAGCTCTAGGTTACAGACTTTGGAGTTTAGGTTTACAGATGAATAGTACCCAAATTATAGAGGAATAGTGACTAAGTACAGAATGGGGTAGAATTAAGTATACCATGGAGCATAGAATTTCCTTTGACATCTTTTGTTGTTATCATCTGTTATATGTTATTACTCTGCGTTTCTGTCATATTCTGAGCATGATTATGTTTTTCCCGATAGATTACAAAGATGTTCAATGATCAGGACAGAGATACTCGGGAGGCAGAGGTTGCCTCTAATGTGTCCTTGGTGAGGGAGATTTCAGTATCAGAGGGTCCATTTAGATCCCGATGGACTTCAGAGGGTATAGAGAGGGGCAATAACCCCTAGAGAGTGGAGATGATGCGGGGATTGATGGAGTTACGGTGAGAGATGGCTGATATGAGGTGGGAGTGTCAGCATGTACCGCCACCACCCACTCCCGTAGTAGTGCCTCCACTTATAGTACCAGAGGTAGATTTAGTGGCACCGTCTCCTGTATAACTAGTAGGGGTTCAGAGGGAGCTTGTTGTACAGGGAGGCCATAGAGTGATAGAGGAGGGTGGTGTATCGATGTTTATCTTTCTGAAGCTAAACTTACCTGAGTATAGGGGAGACATAGGTACTGATCCTGTGGATTTCTTGGAGGATATGGAGAAGGTCTCCATGTTATGAGTTGAGAGCAGTTGAGCTTGTTGGGCTATTACTAAAGGGTAAGGTATGGACTTGGTTTTCTAGGAGGATGGAGCCCAGGTTATATGGTGAGCACCCACCTACATAGATTGAGTTTCGACAGGGGCTTATTGATGAGTTCATTACTGAAAGGGAGAAGACCCGTAACCTGATTAGATTTGAGCAGTTAGAGCAAAGAGCAGATCTGTTGAGGAGTACGCAGAGGAGTTCATCAGGTTGAGTAGATATGCTACTCATATTGTACCTACAGAGGCTGATTTGATCAGTAGATTTCAGAGGGGTCTTCATGCTGCATTACATAATGCATTACTGGCTACTGAGTTTACTTCTCTGACGACAGTGATTGACAAGGCGACACAGATGGAAGAGAAGTATAGGTCAGAGAGGGCTAGGAGGGACCAAAAGAGGAAAGGGGGTCCAGGATCTCAGATTAGGAAGGGGGAGAGTAGCTCCTATCCTAGACAGGCAGAGCCAGTGCCTCGGTTTGATCAACTAGTAGTCAGAGGAGGAGAGTACAGACTAGGGGACCACCAGTGGTTCAGTCAGCACCTGCCTATTCCTAGGGTTCTTCGAGACTAGCTACTAGGCTCCCAGCATTCCTACTTATGGGTTTTGTGGTCGGAGACAGACTGGTGCTTGTTTGAGGTGTGGCTAGCACGGTCACTATGCTAACAGGTGTCCATTGAGGGCTGATCAGCAACCATCTATTATAGTTTCTCAGCCAGTGGGGCAGAGGGGTCAGAGCATGGGCAGAGAGTCATCAGGCAAAGGTCGAGGCAGGGGAGGACAAGCTCCCAGTAATAGTCAGGCTCCAGCTAGTAGGGGTTAGGACAAAGTGTTTGCAGTCAACACCCAGGATGCCCAGAGAGTTGACAATGTGGTTATAGGTACTATCTTGATTCAGGATGAGATTGCAGATGCCTTATTCGATTCAGGTGCCACTCACTCTTTTGTGTCACCACACTTTGCACCTAAATTGAATAAGGAAAGGAAATTGTTAGATGTGCCATTGATGATTGCTACTCCTATGGGTGTTAGTATTGATGTGGATTATTATTATCCTAACTGCGTGATTGAGATTGATGATAACATCTTGCGTGCTGATTTGATTGAGTTGTCTGTATTAGAGCTAGATGTTATTTTGGGTATGGATTAGCCTGCGAGGCACCGAGTGGTTATTGACTGTTATCGAAAGAAGGTCAGGTTTCAGCCTAAGGGACAACATGAATTTAAGTTTCAGGGTGATATACGGGAGTTCAGGGTTATCCTGATTTTTACTATTTGGGCTAGGAGAATGATGGGAAAAGGCTATTCAGCCTATTTAGCTCATGTGATAGGTGTACATAAGTCTTCTGTATAGTTAGATCAGATACCGGTGGTTCAGGAGTTTCCTGATGTGTTTCCTGAGGAGTTGCCAGGATTGCCCCCTGATAGGGAGATTGAGTTTGAGATTGAGGTGCATACAGGCACTGACCCTACATCTATTCCACCATATAGAATGGCTCCAATTGAATTGAAGGAATTGAAGGTGCAGTTACAGGAGCTATTGGATAGAGGATTTATCAGACCGAGTAGTTCTCCTTGGGGGTACACCAATACTATTTGTGAGGAAGAAAGATGGCTCTTTGAGGATGTGTATAGATTATAGGCAGCTGAATAAGGTGACAGTGAAGAACAAGTATCCATTGCCTCGGATAGATGACTTGTTTGATCAGCTGCAGGGTGCTAGCCATTTTTCGAAGATAAATCTGAGGTATGGGTATATACTGCTTTTAGGACCCGCTATAGGCATTATGAGTTTTTGGTGTTGCCATTCGGGTTGACCAATGCACTGGCTGCTTTCATGGATCTGATGAACAGGGTGTTCAGGTCATATTTGGATAAGTTTGTCATTGTATTCATTGATGACATACTTATCTATTCTAGGAGTGAGGAGGAGCATATGGAGCATCTGAGGATTGTTTT
>CANXYC010052204.1:0-12741 GCA_948193065.1 Aleurites moluccanus
TTTAAATAAATAAAATAATTAATTTTTATTTAGTTATTAATTTATTTTATTTTTTTATATTTTTAATTTAAAAAAATACTTTTTTATAAATAAATAAAATTTTAGGGACTAAATTGTAATTTGCCAATTACTTTTTTAATCCTTGTGGGGCCCAGTGAGAAAAGGCAACGGTCAAAGGTTCGGGATCATAGATTTTAATAACGTTAGGGTCAAAATTATACCTCGAAAAACATTAAATGCTAATGTACTCCTAGAGCTAAACGGCAGGGTCAAAATTGTACCTTATCCCTTATATATATAACATAATGCAGCGAAGATTAAATCATTAATACCTCCAGCCATTGCTTGTTGTTATTGCAGGAATAGCTACGAATTATAAAGTTAATTTTCTGGGTTTTTTCTTTCAAATTCAGATGGTGAATTTTGTGTATTTTTTTTAGAGCAAACCTAGGGACCTTTACACATACCCTTCACCATTAACTGCCCATCACAGTTAATGGTGATAATTTGTAGTTTTTTACAGAAAATGGGAGAAGGAAATGGGAGAAGTGGACCACTACCTTTAATGGAATGGCCAACTCCATTAAAAAGGGAAACTAAAAAATAACTTACATTCTACCACTTGGTCCATGTTTTCCACCATTTAATTTAATGAGAAATAAAAACATATGAATCATGGCGATAGTACCTAAAATTAAGTATTATCTTCCATGTATTACAATGTTTTATACTTCTCAATAATCTCTCCATATAACTTAATGAATAAACCATATATTTATTCTAGGTCATAACTTTAAAGATGTTTTTCAAAGCAAATAAAATTAATATGTATACATAACTCAATGAGGAAACATCATATTAAGAGTTTCATTATAACAATATTGTTCTTATAACGAAAAATTACATTAAGGAACCAAGTCTCATTCTTTCAATATGATCCTTAAATTTATGTGGTGGCATGCGTTTAGTCAAAGGATCAGCAATCATAAAATCAGTGCTGATGTGTTCAATATGCACTGTTTTATCCTTAACACGTTCTTTTATAGCTAAATACTTGATGTTGATGTGCTTATTTCGACTACTACTTTTATTATTCTTAACCATAAAAACAGCAGCTAAATTATCACAATACAACCTAAAAGGCCTAGAAATTGAATCCATAATTCTAAGTTTAGAGATAAAACTCTTCATTCATACACTATGTGAAGTTGCCTCGAAACAAGATACGAACTCAGCCTCCATAGTGGAAGCAGCAGTCAAACTCTGCTTTGCGCTTCTCCAAGATACAGCTCCACCAGCTAGCATGAAAATATATCCTAATGTGGATTTTCTTGAGTCAATGCAGCCAACGTAGTCTGAATCAGAGTAGCCAATCACCTCCAAATTATCGGTTCATCTATACATAAGCATATAGTCCTTTGTGCCTTGAAGATATCTCAAGACCTTCTTTGCAGCTTTCCAATGATCTAAGCCTGGATTACTCTGATATCTTCCTAACATCCTAACTACAAATGCAATGTCAGGTCTAGTGCAAACTTGAGCATACATTAAGCTTCCAACAACTGAAGCATAAGGAATGTTTTTCATTTGTTCCCGCTCAAAGTCATTTTTCGGACATTGGCCCAAATTGAACCTATTACCTTTCACAATGGAAGCTATACTTGGTGAACAATCTTTCATCTAAAATCTCTCTAAAACCTTGTTGATATAGGTCTCTTGAGATAGACTGAGAATACCTCGAAATCTATCTCTCTGAATTTTGATGCCAATGACATAAGAAGCATCACCCATATCCTTCATATCAAAGTTTTTAGAGAGGAATTGTTTCACCTCATATAGTAATCCTTTATCATTGGTTGTAAGTAAAATATCATCTACATATAGAACAAGGAAACAAATCTTACTCCCACTAACCTTCTGGTATATACATTGATCCATAATATTCTCTTCAAAACCAAATGAAGTGACAACATCATGAAACTTAAGATACCACTGACGGGAAGCTTGTTTCAATCCACATATAGATTTCTTAAGCTTGCAAATCAAATGATCACCATTACTAGAGGAGAATCTTTCTGGTTGTTTCATGTAAACTTCCTCCTCTAGATCTCCATTAAGAAAGGCTGTTTTCACATCCATTTGTTGCAACTCTAAATCAAAATGTGCAACTAATGCTAGAATGATGCGAAGAGAATCTTTCTTAGATACATGAGGAAACTTCTCTTTGTAATCGATTCCTTCCTTTTGGGTGAATCCTTTGGCAACAAGTCTGGCTTTGTATCTCTCAATGTTGCCTAATGTGTCTTTCTTTGTTTTAAAGACCCATTTACATCCAATGGCTTTTGCATTAATAGGCAACTCAACAAGATCTTAGACACCATTAAATGTCATAGAACTCATCTCATCTTTCATAGCATCATACCATAAGTTAGATTCTTTACAACTCATGGCTTGTGAAAATGTTTCAGGATAATTTTCGGCTCCAATATTATAGTCAGATTCTTATAGATAGACAACATAATCACTAGGTATTGCTGACTTTCTTATTCTAGTAGATCTTCTCAATGTTGTGTCATTATTTTCTTGAGGAACCTATTGTTCAATTGGTTGTTCAACAATATCTGGTTGTTCCTCAACAACAACTTGATCTACTGGATCTAAATCAGCAGGTTATAGATTTTCTATGATTGGTTGCACAATATTCAGTTGAACTGAAAGAGTATTGTTAACAACAACCACTCTTAAACTTGAAGTAGAAGGTTGATTTTCTGAATGATCTTTATCAGAAACAAGATTTCTGGATTGATCGCTCCCACTAATCAAGTCATTTTCAAGAAATTTAGTATTTCTTGATTCCATAAACCTAGTGGTATGAGATGGACAATAGAACCTGTATTCCTTAGACCGTTCAGCATATCTAATGAAATACCCACTAATGGTCCTTGGGTCCAGCTTCTTTTCTTGTGGGTTATAAATTCTCACTTCAGACGGACATCCCTAAACACGCACATGTCTCAAACTCGGTTTTCAACCTTTAAATAACTCAAATGGTGTCTTTGAGATAGCCTTGGTTGGAACTCGGTTTAATATGTACACGTCCATCTTTAGTGCTTCAATCCGCAAGGACTTAGGCAGCTTAGAACTACTAAGCATACTTCGCACCATATCTAATAAAGTCTGATTTCTTCTCTCTGTTACACCATTCTGATATGGAGAACCAGGCATAGTGTATTGGGCAACTATTCCATGCTCTTGAAGAAACTTTGCAAATAGATCAGGTGCTTATCCATCTTCAGTGTATCTACCATAAAATTCACCACCTCTATATGATCTCACGATCTTAATTTGTTTGTCACATTGTTTCTCTACTTCTAATTTAAATGACTTAAAAGTATCTAATGCCTCAAACTTATTGTGAAGCATGTAGAGATACATATATCGTGAATAATCATCAATAAAGGTGACAAAATATTTCTTACCATAGGCATTCATATCTGGACAACAAATATCTGTATGTATGATCTCTAATATTTCTAAACTCCTCTTGGCACCTTTCTTTGACTTGTCGGTTTGCTTTCCCTTTATGCAATCCACACAAGTATCATAGTCAGCAAAATCAAGAGTAGTGAGTACTCCATCACTTACTAACCGTTTTATTCTATTAATGGAGATATAACCTAATCTCCGATGCCACAACATAGAGGATTCCTCATTCATAACACAATGTTTTATGCCAGCATGCATCGCATTATAGTAAACATTTTCATGCAAATTAATTTGGAAAAGACCATCAAACAAATTACCATATCCAATAATTTTAGAATTAAATGATAAACTAATGTTTGAATTCCAAAATTAAAGGAATATCCCAATGATAAAAGTCTTGAAACAGAAATTAAATTCTTAGAAAAACTAGGTACATAAAATGTCCTTTTCAAATTTAAAACATATCCACTACTGAGAACTAAATTGCATGTCCCAATAGCTTCTACAAGCGAGCGCATCTTGTTTCCTGAATAGATGTATTGCTCACTTCCCACTAGCTTCCTGTGGTTTTGAAAACCCTGTAAGGAATTTGAAACGTGGATTATAGAACCAGAATCAATCCATCAAGTGTTATGATTAACATCAACCATATTAGATTCATAACATACAAATGAAGTCAACATACCTTTCTTTTCAAGCCACTGATAGAATTTGGTACAATCCTTCTTCATGTGCCCTTTCTTTTTATAAAAGAAGCACTTGGATTCCTTCTTGATTCCACTTTGGGAGACTATTTTAGCCTTTCCCTTCTTTTTAGCTTGATTATTTTCATTCTTCTGCATGGTCAAATATGAACTCTCTCCCATTTCCATTTATAACCTGCCCTCTTCTTGAACACACATGGTCATTAGTTCATTGATTGACCATTTATCCTTATGTGTGTTGTAAGAAATCTTAAAGGGTCTATATTATTGTGAGAGAGTGTTCAAAATATAATGAACCAGAAAGGACTCTGACATGTAAATTTTGAGGGATTTCAATTGAGCCGCAATGTCTCTCATCTGCATGATGTGCTCTCACACACCTCTTAATGCAGTGAGCCTTTGGGATGAAAACCTCATAATTAGGGTGCTTGCTAAAGCCTTTTCTGAAGACTGAAATTGATCATCAATAGCCTTCAGAAGAGATTTAACTTTGTCATGCTACTCAACTGAACCACGAATACCAACTGAGATCTTAGTCTTAATAAACATAACCGAGAGACTATTAGATCGCTCCCATTTCTCATATTTATCAACCGCATCAAGAATGCTGGTTTCAGTAATAGGTGGTGGTTCATCTTTCCTTATAGCATAATCTATATCCATCCGCCCTAATTGAAGAAGAATTCTCTCCTTCCAGACTTTATAGTTATCACCTCTCAGTTCGGGAACATCAAATTTCATATCAGAAGTATATTGTAAGGCTGCATAACATTAAAATACACATGCTTATTTTATAAAATTTTAGACAACATTTAATTAATCATAATTTACCAATGCAAATTATGTGAAAATGTGAATTAATTTAACATATCAAAACTACATGTGGGTTGAATTTTAATATAAGTCAATTAAAATTGATCCTTATAATGATACTAGTAAATTTATATTTCTCAATTTCCTGTGAGTAAATTAAGAAATATAACCTACCATAACATCCTAATTTAATTAAATTAATATAAAAATTTTCTGTGCGATAAATTTTAATATATTAATTTAACTAATTACAACTAATGCCTTTTTATATTTTATGTGATTTTTGAGGCCTTAATTATATATAATTTAAGCAATTAAAGATGTTGTGGCTATTTTTAAATTAATTAAATTATACATAAAAATCACTAGGCATTTATTAATTTTGTGCATAATTTATCACAAATAATTGCATATATTTAATTATAACTTAAAAATAAAATATGCAAATAATTAACCAAAAACTAATAAATAAAATATGCATAAAATAATTAAGATTATGGATTAAATTTAAAAAAAAAATAATTTTTTAGGGACCAAAATATAATTTTTAGGGACTAAAATTTAAAAAATATGAATTTTCGGGTCATAAATTAATAAAATAAAAAATTATGGGTTCAATATGAAAGAAACAGTAAATTCGGGGTTTAATCTAAAAAAAATAGAAAATTCGGGATCAAAATTATAATAAAATAAAAATTAAAGAGTCAATCTGAAAGAATTCGATAATGTGGGGACTAATCTATAATTTTTGAAAATGTCACCCAACACCCATCTACTTAAACGACATATAGTTTCGTTACCACATAAAACGACTTATCGTTTTTTACTGAAGGCAGCCAAATATAATACAAAACGACATGTCGTTTAGATCGTTTTCAACCTTCAACCGAGTCAAACCGACCCAGACGCTATGCGATTCAGAACCCAACTGTTTCTACCCCATTTCTTTACTATTTTTGACGTTTTTAAACTTAAAATCATTATTTAATGAATTTAAATTAGTTTTAAGCCATTAAAATATTACTATAACGTCAAAAATTGAAAACCCAAAATTTGAAAAAATTTACAAAAAATTCAAATTCAAATTTTCTGAGTTTTATTCGATTTTAATGCTATATAATCCCATAAAACAAGTAAGACAAATGTTTAATTATACTCTGATACCAAATGTAAGAGCAAATCATATAAAACATGAATAACTAAAATAAAATTAACCAAAAATAATCATGCTTTATATATATAACATAATACAATGGAAATTAAATCATAAATACCTCCAACCATTACTTGTTGTTGTTGCAAGAATAACTACGAATTACAGAAGTAATTTTCTGAATTTTATTTCTCAAATTTATATGGTGAATTTTGTGTATTTTTTTTAGAGCAAACTTAAAGATTTCTATACATACCATTCACCATTAGCTGTCCATCACAGTTAATGGTGATAATGGGTAATTTTTTACAAAAAATAAGAGAAGAAAATAAGAGAAGTGGACCACTACTTTTATAAAATGGCCAACTACATTGAAAAAAAAACTAAAAAATAACTTACATTTTATATAAATAAAAAAAAAAATATATCCTCATTCTATTTAATAATTTCTCAAATAAATTTATTTTTATGGGAGCTAATAATTTCTTGCAAATGCATATCTATAAATACAGCAATAAATGCTATCAAATTCCTCAGCTACCTCAATAATTGCCACTTTAATAAGCTAACTCGTATTTCATTTATTAAAAAGAAAATGGAAATTAATAAAGAAAAGGAAAGAAGCATGAAGATGCCTATTGTCACTTTCCATGCAAATCTTTACAGTTCAGATATGAAACAAATATATAAAGTGATAGCAAGCTGTTATTACCATCATTTTCTTTCTCTTAACTTTCCCTTCTTTCTTTTATTTTATTCCCATTACTTTTATTTTATTTTTTTTTTCCTTTCTTTTTCTTTCGCTTTCCCCTTCTAATTTCTTGCCATCTTTACATTATTCTGCCATTTTAAAATGTATAAAGTATTTGTATTAATTTATTGATATCATTTTATTTTCTTTATAAGGATTATTACTAATATACCCATTTGCCAGCCTTTAAAAGAAGAGCTTGACAAAACAAAGTATCAATCACTTTCTCTCTCTAACAGTAGCAATTTTTTTTGAAGCAGAAACAACATGCAGTTCAAACTAATGAGCTTGCTTTTACTAATATTAGTTCAAGAAACCTTTTCTTCCATGAAACAACAGAGGCAAAGAGAAATGGAAGTAAAGCTTCAAGAAATAAGAGCTCCAATATCTAGTCCAAATATTCAAGAAATTTCAATAACCAAACAGGTAAATGTTTTAATCATTTAATGATTCAAATGTCAAACACAGTTTTTTAATTGATGGCTTTTGATTTTAATTTGTTGAAGAATGGGAGAGTGTTTTATCCAATTGGGTATGGAGCAGACCCAAGTGGGCAACAAGAGAGTAGTGATGCCATACTAAATGCCTTGAATGATGCTTTTAAAGTGCAAAATGGGATTGAGCTGCTGCCTGGTGTTAATGATTTGGGTGGTGTTATCATTGATTTTCAAGGTGGCAACTATAAAATCAGCAAGCCTCTAAGGTTTCCTGATTCTGGTGGAGGCAACATTGTGGTTAGTCCTCTTCCTATTTATCTCTCTCCATATAGTATTTATGTGGATAAGATACTATGAGTTAGTTTAATTTCCCTCAAGTTATTACAAATATGATCCATATTATATTTATATAATTTTTATTTTTAAATTAAAATAAATGATTTAATATTTTTTTAAAAAAATAAAATTAAAAAATTTATAGAGTAGTTAATTATATCTTGAAGATTTTCAATTATTAATTTTAAAAACACATGATTAAAATTTTCAGAAATATAATTGATTATACGTATCTAAATATAAGAAAAATTTAATTCTTTTGTGCCATATGCAATGTTAATAATAAAAATACATTTGACATGACTTAATGATTATGATAAATATAATTTAAATAATATATTCAGATTCAAAATTATTTTTATTAAATACTAAATAAATTAATAATTATATCGGTGGAATAAGTAAATTCATTCCCTTGATTGATAAAAGACTAATTTTTTTTTTAATAAATATTTGATTTAATGAAAGATTAGATTCTAAGAGAAGTATTTTATAATTTTTATATGCAAAGAATGTATTTATTAATTTTAAAGGTTGCTTTTTTTAATGCATGTTTGTATATAAAAAATACATTATTTTTTTGGGTTAATTACAATTTCCCCCTTGCAGAATAATCCATTACATTAAATTCTTTCTAACCTTTCAAAAATATACTAACTCCCCCCTGTCGAGTGTCATAATATACTACTAGAGCCTTCCGTTTAATTTTGCCCTTAGTCAAATGTTAGTCAACCCTACAAGGGTAGTAAAAAGACCAAAATGCCCTTACTCTTTATTTTTAATTAATTACATTTTATTTTTGTTTTAAATTTTTTTTTTTAGGTTAAAAAATTTATTTTTATATTTTTGATAAATTTTAAAATAAAAAATAAACAAAAATATTTTTTATTTTTTATTTGTTATTTTTTATTTTAAAAAATAATTTAAAAAGAAATTAAATTATTAATTAAATTTTTTCTTCTTAAATTTTTTAATACAAATAAAAAATTCATTTTCATATAAAAAGAAAAAATAATTTTTAAAATATTTTTTTATTTTTTATTTCTTATTTTTTAAAAAATAAAATAAAAATTTTAAAAAAATATTCTTATTTTTAAATTTGTCAAAAGTATGAAAATATATTTTTTAATCCTAAAAAAAAATTAAAGTAAAAATAAAATGTAATTAATTAAAATTAAAGGGTAAGAACATTTTGATTTTTTCACTATCCTTGTAGGGTTGAGTAACAGTTGACTAACTGTAAAATTAGACGAAAGGGTCTAGTAATATATTATGACATTCGTTAGGAGGGAGTTAGTATATTTTTAAAAGATCAGGAAAAATTTAGTGTAATGAATCAGAGAAAATTACAATTAATCCTTTTTTTTTTTTTTTTTCTATATAATACACAACTGACAGACACATCTATTGTGTTACTTCGAAAAGGTATTTTATTGGACTATACATGCTATGTTAAATAAAGACATTTGAAGACTTTGAGGTCAACTTTTTGCAAGTGGGTCTTGTCATGTTACCATTTTGTGGTGTGTGCTCTCCCTGCCTTCTGTACATCTCTCAGTTGTTTACTATTAATTGTTTCCAATGCCCAGCTTCTGAAATCATCAATTTTTCAGTAGCCATGTGTTTTATGCAAAGTCTTAAATTAGAATATTAAATATTTAATAAATTTAATTTTAATTAAAATTCAAATATAAAATTTAATATTTTTAAAAGTAATTTTAATATCATTGAAATAAAATAAAAGCTTATTGGTAGAATATAAAATATCAATCGAATGGAACAATAATTAATACATTTAAAGTTATTTTTTTTATTAGAAAAATCACCAATTTTCCAACTGTATAGCCTTTAGTACCCTTAATTTACTTCAACAAACTCTCATTTAAAAGCTTTCACAAATTTGAAAATGTTACTGCCACAACTCACGCAGTAGTTAAGGTTAGATAGCAACTTTTAATGTGAAAATAAATGATACAAATTTGTATAATTTTCGTACAATAATTATTAGTATTATATAATTCAATAGAATAGAATATATGAACTTATGGATTTAAAATCTTAACAAAAAATAAAATATAGAACAGTATATCTATCAATTAGCTGTAGTCCATTTCCTACAAAATGACAATATGAATATATATAGTTGATTTGATATAGACAATTACAAATAAGAGAAGCACAACTTTCCTCCTCCTTGTACGCTAAGAAAAGTTTTGATAATAACCTAGCATATTGATTCCAGATAGGAAAGTTTTATTCTTTTATAAGTCTTATTCGGTTCGAAAAGTTAATAACTACTATATATAGTATAGTTTTATTTTTATTTTTTAAAAAAATTAAACTTATGTTAGAATGAATATTGAGCTTAGAATTAGTCTAGGGAGAATTAATTTAGAAGAATTTACTATATATCATTCAATATAATATAATATATGAACTTATGGATTTAAAATCTTAACAAAAAATAAAATATAGAACAATATATCTATCAATTAGCTGTAGTCCATTTCCTACAAAATGATAATATGAATATATATGATTGATTTGATATGTACAAATGAGGGAAACACAGCTTTCCCCCTTCTTATACGCTGAGAAATTTTTTGATAGTAATCAATATTTATTAGTTTGAGTAATAATAAATTCATTTATTTTAAATAATATATCAAGTTTGAATGAAGAAAATAAAAGATAAAAAAATTTTGTCTGTTTGTGAGTTTTATCCGACTCAAATCCGAATTAGTCAAAATTAGTAGCTATCAAATACAAGCAGTTTCACAAAAAAAAAAATTTGTTAAAATGAATAATAGAATTAGTATGGGGAGAATTAATTTAGAAGGATTTACTAGTCTAAATACTTTTGAAATGCTCCAAATTGGATGAAATTAAGAAAAATTATCCATATATATATAATTAACACAAACTAGTTTGGAATTAATTATGATTACATTGAGTTTTAAATAATTTTAATTTAAATTCGAAAATTGCTTTTATATCTTTAACTTATATATGCTCAATTATTAGGTAAAAGCAGGAACATTGCG
Organism: Aleurites moluccanus; assembly: GCA_948193065.1. Lineage (NCBI taxonomy): Eukaryota > Viridiplantae > Streptophyta > Magnoliopsida > Malpighiales > Euphorbiaceae > Aleurites > Aleurites moluccanus. The sequence continues at coordinate 10,725 of CANXYC010052204.1, forward strand.
TGCATCGGACACATTTCCTAATGACAGGTATTTGATTGAAATATGGTCAACCAATTCCAAGAAACTTGTTAAAACTGATTCTATTCATCTTTCAAGTTTCAATGACGCTAAAGATCAAACTAATGTTGGGATATTCTATGAGGACATAACTTTTAGAGAGATTCTTTTCGATTCGAGCTATAGAGGAGGAGGAATTTTCATTATAGATTCAGCAAGAATTCGTATAAATAATTGCTTCTTTTTACACTTCACAACACAAGGAATTCTAGTTCAAAAAGGCCATGAGACCTTCATATCAAATTGCTTCTTAGGGCAACATTCCACAGTTGGTGGAGATCCTGGTGAGAAAGATTTTTCAGGCACAGCCATTGATCTTGCTAGCAATGATAATGCAATAACAGATGTTGCAATTTTCTCAGCTGCCATTGGCATTTTAGTAAGAGGTCAAGCTAATATAATCACAGGAGTACATTGTTATAACAAGGCAACTTACTGGGGTGGTATAGGAATTTTAGTTAAATTATATGCTTCATTGACTAGAATTGATAATTGTTACTTAGATTATAACTCTATAGTTATGGAAGACCCAATTCAAGTTCATGTTACAAATGGGCTTTTCTTGGGAGATGGAAATGTGGTGTTAAAAGCTATAAATGGCAAAATTTCAGGGTTAAATATAGTAAATAATATGTTTAATGGGAACCCAGAAAATAGGGTTTCTATAGTAGGATTAGATGGGAAATTTAGTAATATTGATCAAGTGGTGATTGATAAGAACAATGTTAATGGCATGAGCTTGAAATCAACTGTTGGAAGGCTAACAGTAGTGGGTTCATCATCAGGAAATAATGAAACTACAAAATGGGTAGCTGATTTTTCATCTATTTTGGTATTTCCTGATAAAATTAGTCATTTTCAATATTCATTTTATAGTCTCGATAAAAGTTTTACAGTTCATGCAGTGACAAATGTATCTAATAATATTGTAGTTGTAGAGAGTGATAAAGCAGTTAATGGAGTGATATCCATAGTGGTAGATCAGTATAATATGGTTGGAGAAGGTAGTGCTATTCTGTAAGATTTAATTTTTTTAATTCAATAAAAATTAAAACTCTTTTTTGTTTTATATTATAATTAGTACAAGGCCTGCATTAATTAATTGTTTTAATTTTTTCTTTATCTGTCTCCTTCCCTGGTGTCATTGTCAACTTTAATAATATTCTAGAAAAAAGGGAAAAAATTACAACAATGCTCTACAGGTCAGTCAGAGCTTTTTTCATAAAAATAATAATAAAAAAAAAAATTTATCATTTTATAACAAAATTTATTATTATTACCGATTTATACCAATAACGCATATGATACCCGCGCTATCTGACGCAGAGTCCGCATTATCTGACACAACACATTTAAGACTCGCGCTTCTGACGCAGCACATTCAAGAGCTGCGCTATATTTTTATTTTTTATTTTATTTTTTTTAAATTAATATTTTTTTAATTTTTTATTAAATTAATTTAAAAGTACATATCTCTATTTTTTTTTATTCCAGTTAGCACTCACAATATCTGTAAGTAATTTTTTTTAAAATTAATATCTAAAACTAGGTAATACTATTTTTATTAAAATCATGATAATATTAAATTTATTTAATTAAATAATTAAATTTTAAAAATAAATATTTTTGATGTATTATATTTTTATTGTTAAATTATTTATTTTAAAAAGCTTAGTTAAAATTAATAATTTACACACATAATATTAAATTTGTTAGTGTTATTTTTTTTATCAATTTGTAAATTAATTATTTATAATAATATTTGGTTAGATTTAGACTCTTTAATTTTTCAACTCCCCAAATATTTTTCATTTAACCGCACAATCAGTAAGTTACTATTTTTTTTATATTATTTTTTATTTATTTTATGATTGATTGTTGTTTAAACTTTTTAATATTAATTTAGAAATGTTAAAAAGTTATTTTCATTTTATTAATATTATTTTGCGTAACATTTTAA
>CANXYC010052324.1:0-13573 GCA_948193065.1 Aleurites moluccanus
AACTTAGCATAATAATGATGAATATGTGTAATGTGAATGATATATGATGATAGAAATGCATTTGATGCATAAAAGGTATGAAAAGTGTTTAAAGAGTGGTATAGGGCCTTTGATGTGCCAATGTATGTTAATGTGTGTTGACATATGTTTATGCATGCTAATATGCTTTGATATGTTGTTATATGTGATTTGATATGGTTTATAGTGGGTATGAGTCTTATAAGACCAATTTGGTTGTTATAGGAGAATCGTCCCAAGCTAGGGCTGCAGACGGGGAATCATGGGCTGGCTAGGCCTGGTTGAGTAATAGTGGAAGTTTTTGATAGAGATGAGTCTATATATATGAAATGATATTCTTGCTTGAAAACCATTAATGATCCACATTCGGGCAATTTTGCCAATTTGACTTAAAACAGTGCTACCAAAATGCCTAATTTTGGCACAAACTTTGAATTGCTATAAAAGATATTCTAAAAGGCTTTTTGACCTGAAACCAAGCCCAATTGTATATTATATATATGTATTTGTTATTGGTATAAAGAAAATGCCAGGTTAATATTGATTTCAAGGCAAACTAGAAAGTGCCTTAAAAATGAGAAACGGACCTGTAATTTGGGAGCCAGTTGCGGCAGCGCAAACTGGGCCCTAGCGGGCAAAAATATGAAATTGAGTCAAACCCTTTCTTTGGGTCTTATAATGATATATATCATCATTTAAGTCCTATTTGAGACTTATTTTAATATGTTTATTCTATATGAGATATTTGCATATAATATGTTATAACAGGACTATTTCGATGGTGTAGTTATAAATCCATCGGCTGTGTACACAGATATTTGTTATGACCTCTGCTAGGGAGGGGGTAAATTCACTATGCGATGGTGTGATTAGTTGAAAATAGTGTGTTTGGGTGAATATGTGATGGAAGAGGAGTGAAGTTACAGATTTCTATATGATACAGTATAACATGTTACAAGCTCCAATTATATTATATGCATTATGGTTCATGATATGTATTTCCTCATGCTATTTCCAGTATTCATATTTACAGATCATTAATGGATAAATGTGACTGTCATGAATAATACTGCATACTCACATATATATATTGACTCACTGAGTATAATGTTATACTCACCCCTTCAGTGGTTATATGTTTCAGGACCTCAGTGAGGCAGTCATATATTGGCTACATCATCTCCAGCCTTGGATCACAGATGTATGTATTTGAGGTCACTCCTGTGTATAGAGGTTCCTTGGTATATAATGTATAGAGGGTTTGGATTGACTAAAAAGTAAAGTGTCTAAAATGATCAAATGGTAATCAGATATGACATGATAATGTATATGTTGTACATACATATGATATGAGAAATTGATATGATGTATATATGATATGTGTTATGAATGAAAATATTGAAGTGCATATTAAGTTGTGATTGAATACTGGAGGATAAAAGGGGATGTATGTTATATTGAGAGTGCAAATTTATTTGTTTTATGGATAGCTTAAGTCATTGTTACAAAGGAAACTCTGTCAGTTTTTCTGCATGATTATTATGATGTTTAAAAAAAATTATTATCACCTAAAATGTATCACAGGTTAAGTAATGATTGTAAAAGTTAAGTTAAAAATAATAGCATGGGTTCTTCGAGGTACTGGTCGCCTTTGGCATTACCCGTACCCTAGGACCATCATAGTCTAAAATTAGGCTGTGACATGAATTATTATTACCCTTCTTGTGTGATTGAGATAGATGATAACATTCTGCATGCTGATTTGATTGAACTGCCTGTGTTAGAGCTTGATGTGATCCTTGGTATGGATTGGTTAACAACACATCGAGCAGTTATTGATTGTTATGAGAAGAGGTTTAAATTGCAGCCTAAATTTGAATTCCTAGGTGATCGATGGGAGTTTGGAATCAATTTTGTTTCTGTTATCCAGGCTAGAAGGATGATAGGAAAAGGTTGTTCAACATGCTTGGCTCATGTGATTGATGTGCAGAAGATTTCTGCCGATATTGATCAGATACCAGTAGTTTGGAAATTCTTTGATGTATTCCCTGAAGAATTACCAGGATTTCCCCCCCAGATAGGGAGATAGAGTTTGAGATTGAGGTGTATTCAGGCACCGATTCGATATCCATTCCTCCGTATAGAATGGCACCTGAAGAGTTGAAAGAATTAAAGGTGCAATTACAGGAGATATTGGATAGAGAATTTATTAGACCGAGCAGTTCTCCTTAGGGTGCTCTAGTGTTGTTTGTGAAAAAGAAGGATGGCTCTCTGAGGATGTGCATTAATTATAGGCAGCTGAATAAGGTGACAGTGAAGATCAAATATCTATTGCCACGGATATATGATCTATTTGATCAGTTGCAGGGTGCCAGTCATTTCTCTAAGATTGATTTGAGATCTGGATATGGGTATCACCAATTGAGAATCAAGAAGGGTGATGTACCTAAGACTGCTTCAGGACCCGATATGGACATTATGAGTTCTTGGTGTTGCCATTCGGGTTGACTAATGCACCGGTTGCATTTATGGATCGGATGAACAGAATATTTAAGCCATTCTTGGATAAGTTTTTCATAGTATTCATTGATGACATTCTTATCTATTCCAGAAGTGAGGAGGAGCACTCAGAGCATCTGAGGATTATACTGCAGATACTTCGAGAGCATCAGTTGTATGCTAAGTTGTCTAAATGCCAATTCTGGCTAATTGAAGTTTGTTTTTTGGGTCATATGGTTTGTAAAAATGGCATTATGGTAGATCCTCAGAAGGTTGAAGCAGTTGTAAATTGGCCTCAGCCTTTCAGTATTTCAGAGATCCGTAGTTTCCTCGGTATGGCAGGATACTATATAAGATTTGTGAAGGATTTCTCTAGAATTGCTGCTCCGTTGACTAAGTTGACTTGAAAACAGGAGAGACATCTGTGGACTGATGAATGTGAGAGCATTTTTCAGACTTTGAAGTCTTGCCTCACGAGTGCTCTAGTATTAGCATTGCCATCAGAGGATGAGAAGTTTACAGTGTATTGTGATGCTTTCCAAATTGGATTGGGGTGTGTTTTGATGCAGCTTCGGAGAGTGATCGCTTATGCTTCTCGACAGTTAAAGAACCATGAGGTGAACTATCCGACATATGACTTAGAGATGGCAGCAGTAGTGTTTGCACTAAAGATCTGGAGGCATTATTTGTGTGGGTCTAAATGTGAGATATATACTGATCCTAAGAGTTTGCAGTATATATTTCAATAGAAGGATCTAAATCTCTGGTAGCACAGATGGTTTGAATTACTAAAGGATTATGATTATGAGATCCTTTACCATCCGGGCAAGGTTAATATAGTAGCAAATGCACTAAGCCAGAAATCTATGGATAGTCTAACTCACATCTCAATTTCAGGAGACCTTTTGTCACGACCCGATTCCGGATCGCGACGGTCCTAGGATGCGGGAGATACCAATGGCCACCGACATCCGTGGAACCCAGTATCACATGCATAATCTATAACTATCAATTAATTACCAATTTTACTTAGTTATCATTCATTCTGTCATTTTGTGATTCTTACTGTAATTTAATCCAATTGGTTGTAACAGTCATTATACCATACCATATGATCATCACATATCTCATATAATATCATCACATACATATAAATATTCATATCCTAACTATCCCATACATACCCCATGGAGCAGCTAGATTATGAACATCAAAATACAGAATTCAGAATATATACATCAAATAACAGCAAGCAGAAATCCTCGGATGACAGACAACAAGATTCTACAATCTACTCCTCTCCTGAAATGGTTAAACAAAGAAAATGTGAGTATATAAGATACTCAGTGAATCTATATGCATCACCAATGAAATAATAGATAACAAATGGAATAGTGGTGCCAACAGGTCAAGATAAACAATTACATAATCAATAACAGGTGACAAAATAGTCAATGAACATATCATAGGCTCGGTATCATATGGATAGACAGATAAAGGGATGGACTGTATGAAATCATACAATCTCCAGTAGAATTAGTATGGACTATATGCAAACATACAGTCTCCAGTAATATCCATATCAGTAAGCATAAGACTGATCAGGTCTTATGGCCAGGACCATAACCCCTCTTAGGTAGGGTACCAATAATCCAATGTGCACAACATTGACAGTATTTTTCCACTATTCTGTCGGAGCGGTAGCTCTGTCAAGCCACATTAAGATCAATATAAGGAAACAACATATCAATAGACACCATTATGCAACAATGGCATCCTCTATATCAATAAGCTCAATATCAATCAATCAGTTATCAATAAAATCAGTGGCATAGCAATAGATGACATATGAACAACAACAAGTGGTTTGGTAATCAATAAAGACATGGGACAAAAGTTAGCTCAGCAAAAGAAAACGGTAGGCCAATTGGCATACCAACGTCGCTGGCGACAATGGCATTCAAATGGTAGGCCTATGGAATACAAAGCAATAGGCCAAAGCAAAACAAATAGGCATTTAATCAAACACTTGGTGGGCACAATTTGGCAAGCCAATTGGTTAGGTTTAGGTGCAAGTTTGGCTTGCCCATTTCAATCAACAACAAAGGACATTGGCAACAATACAATAGGTATCAAATAACCAATATTAAACAACACCAAATGGATCAAATTGGCATAGGAATTCAAGGCAAAATCAAGAAAAACCTAGGCAAGTGAATAGTAATGGTGGTTCGGCCAAAACAAGGGTTTTTCATATGAATTCCAATAATCAATCTAATGTGTTAGGCATGATATTTGATGCATATAAGACTCACCTAAGCTTTCCAAATGCTTTGAAAAATTGATTTCCACCCAAATTCTTCAATTGAGGCAATAGGAACAACTTTGACAAATCTTGAATTCTACACCAAACAATCCATCAATTAGTTACCTATTAACCTCCAATTGACATATTCTAACATCAATTAACATTAACTAATACTAAATCATCAAGCTCATTCAAACAACTTCAAATAGGTTAAGCCATTTAGGGTTTTCTATCAAAATGCATTAATTGATGCAATCTAACCTAAAACCCATCCCATTCAACCTTAAAATCATCTAACTAAACCATGAAATTAAACAAACAAACTTCTTACCTTGATGGGATGAAGTGTCCGAAATCTTCTAGCCAAAGTTCCTTGATTTTCGTTAGTTTTCCAAGCAAATCAAAGGTGGAGAATGGAAGAACAAGCTTTAATCTCAATTTTTCTATGAATTTTCTTAAGGATTTTGGTGGAAAACTTGAAGTAGAATTGGAGAAAAGGAAGAAGAGTGGTTCGTCCAAGAGAAGAAATGAAGAAGAAGATGGGCCAAAATTTTCTAAGCGTTGCATTTATACTAAAATCAATTGGCAAATTATATTTTGGTCCTTAAGTTTCCAAGTAATTAGGTTTTGACCTCAACTTTTTCTGTAATTTATTCTAACAATTCTGTTAGGATTTGGATTTCAATGTGGGGAGTCAATAAGCTTATTTTAATTTATACTTATTTATAAAAATGGTTTCAGAGTCATTTTGTAACTCCAACGGATCAATTTTCACTATTCACCTTAAAGTTCCTTTTATTTACGATTTTGTCATTGGTTACTTTTTCAGTATTCCTAAATGTTTTTCACTTCTTTCTTTTTATCAAAATTACACATGCATTATGGTGATCTTTTACCCCCTGGTCAAATTAAAAAAATCTTCTATTGACCGGACTGCTAATTTTTCGGCAGTGTTTCTAACACCGCCGCTTTCCAAAAAAGTAATTAGTTCGTTTTCTAATTGTGTCTCTAAAATCATTTCCCATCATTTCAAGACTTTTGAACCATATACTAAGAACTAAATCATGCATATAAGTTATAACTTTCTAGGGTATTACACCTTTGATCCGTGAGATGAAGGAGTTAGCTGATATGGGTGTAAAGTTAGATTTGGGATCCTAGGATCAAAACTAGACTCTGATAGCCCAATTTCGAGTTAAGCCACTATTGATTGATGATATTAAGGTGGCACAGCATAGGGATCCATACCAACTGAAGCTGAAGGGTGATGTTCTGAATGGTAAGGCAGCAGAGTTCATAGTAGAGAATGATGTACTGAAGTGTGGGAAGAGGATATGTGTACCCGACATTGATGGCCTACGAGATCAGATTATGAGAGAGGCTTACTATTCATCATATAGTGTACATCTTGGAATTACTACAATGTATCATGATCTGAAAGATGTGTATTGGTGGTCTGGTATGAAGAGAGATGTAGCTCGGTTTGTCTCAACATGTTTATCCTGTCAGCAGGTTAAGTTTGAGCATCAGAAGCCGTCTGGCTTGCCTTAGGAAATTGAGTTGCCATAGTGGAAATGGGAGCAAATCACTATTGATTTTGTAGTCAATTTACTGAGGACTACACGGGGTTATGACTCCATATGGGTTATTGTAGATCGATTGACAAAGTCTACTCATTTCATAGAAGTGAAAACTAGTTACTCTGCAACTTAGTATGCACAGTTGTATATGGACAAGGTTGTACAACTTCATGGAGTGCCATTGATAATCATATCCGATAGGGGTATGTAGTTTACTTCTCAATTTTGGCAGAAGTTCTAGGAGGCTATGGGTACCTAGTTATGGTTCAGTACAGCTTTCTATCCACATATCTATGGACAATCAGAGAGGACTATCTAGACTTTGGAGGATATGTTGATACTATGTGTTCTGGAGTTTAAAGGTAACTAGGATCAGTATTTGCCATTGATTGAATTCTCCTACAATAATAGTTACCATTCTTTGATTGGAATGGCTCCATATGAAGCACTATATGGTAGGAAATGCATATCTCCAGTGTGTTGGGTAGAACCAGGAGAGAAACAGTTAGAGGACCCAAAATTGATAAAGAAAACAGTTGAAAATGTGCCTATCATTAAGGAACAAATGAAGACCGTTTTCAGCAGACAAAAGAGTTATATTGATCCAAAGCGGAAGGATGTTCATTTTGCAGTTGGTGACCAATGTCTTTCTTAAAATCTTACCAATGATAGGTGTTATGAGATTTGGAAAGAAAGGGAAGCTGTCACCAAGATTTGTAGGCCCATTTGAGATACTCGAGAAGATTGGAATGTGGCTTATAGATTGGCTCTTTCACCAAATTTGAGCCATGTTCATCCAGTGTTCCATATTTCTATGCCGAGGAAATATATATCTGATCCATCACATGTATTGGAGGTATAAGATATTGAGGTTAATGATGACTTGTCATTTGAGGAGTTATCTGTAGATATAGTTGATCAACAAGTCAGGCAACTGAGAAACAAAGAAATCCCAATGGTTAAAGTGCTATGGAGGAATCAGTCGATGGAGGGGTGCACATGGGAAAGCGAGCAGGACATGAAGGACAAGTATCCATTCCTGTTCCAACATTGAGGTATGTATATATTTTAAATTCGAGGACGAATTTATTTGAAAGAGGATAGAATGTAATACCCTAGAAAATACTACCATAATTATATGATTAAGGTTCTTAGTTTGTAGTTTTAAATCAATGAAATGACTAAAGATAATTTTAGAGACTCAGTTAAAACAAAAACGAAAAACTTTTCCGGAAAGCGTCGGTGTCGATATTGCTGCCGAGAAAATAGCAGTCCGAGCAACAGATGAATTTTTTATTCTGACTAGGGAGTAAAGAATCATATATATACATGTGTAATTACAGTAAAAAGAAAGAGGTGAAAAATATTTAGAAACACTGAAAAAGTAAGCGATAGCAAAATTGTAAATAACTGGAACTTTGGGGGTATAGTAGAATTTGGACTGTCTGAGTTTCAAAATGGCTCTGAAACTATTTTTATAATAAAGTATAAATAAAAATAAGATGTTTAAATTTTTATTTTGAAATCCAAATTCCAACAGAACTGTCAGAATAAATTACAGAAGGAAATGTGGCAAAAGTATAATTTAAGGAAAGTTTCAGGACCAAAATAAAATTTGTCAATTGTGACTTACTATATAAGCCACACACATAAAATTTTTTGCACTTTCTTCTTCTTCATGCTTTGGCCGAAAATTTCCTCACAATTTCTCCACCAAATTTCTTGAAAAATCAAAGAGAAAACCTATAGAAAAATTGAATCAAACCATTGATTCTTTGTTTTCCATCATTGGTTTGCTTGGAAAATAAAGAAAATTTCAAGAATCCTTGGCTTGAAGATTTCGGCTATTTCTTCAAATTGAGGTAAATTATTATTTTGTTTGATTTTATGGTTGATTTAGGTATATTAGATGTTAATTAGATTGGATAATATGTTTAATTGCATCAATTTATGCATATAGCATTTTCCCTAATTTTCAAACCCTAAACCTAAGTTGTATGAACTAGCTTAGTGATTTTGAGTTAGTTTATATTAATTAAGTTAAGAATATGTTAATTGGAAGTTAATTGATGAGTTATTTATGGTTGGTTTGATGTAGAAAATCAAATTGAGAAAATTTGTCATTTTTACCTACTTTGAAGAATTGGAGGCAAATCAATTTTGGTGGCCAATTTGGAGTATTAGGTGAGTCTTTTATGCATCCTTTATCATGCCTAAAGTGTTAAATTGAAGTTTGAAATTCACCTCCAAAAGTGCCATTGTGGTCGAACCATATTAGGGCATTTTTGCCTTTGGTTTTGCTTCATTTTGGCTTGCTTTTCCTAAGCCAATTTGATCCATTTAATGTTATTTATTGTTGTGTTTATAATGCCTATGGAATTGCCTATAATGTATGTTGTTGTTGATAATTGGGGCAATGTTGGAGTTACACCCAAACCTTGTCAAATTATCTACCCAAAGTTGCCCACCAAGTGTTTGTCAAAATGCTTAGCTCAAAAATCCATAGGCTAACCATTTGAATGTCATTGTCACCAACGACAATGGAATACCAATTGCGTCAAGTTTTTGTTCATAAATGACCGACTTATGTTATAGCCCATTATTAGTTGCCAAACCCTTAGTCATTGTATAGTCACTTGTTATTGCTATTCCTTTGGTTCTATTACTCATTGAATTGATTGATAATGAATTATTGATATTGGTGATACCATTATTGTGCAATGGTATCTATTGACTTATTTCTTGTTTCATTTTTTTCCGATGTGATTTGATAGAGCTACCGCTTCGACAAGGTAGCGAGTACATACTGTCGGCATTATGCACATTGTATCTTTATGCTCTAGCTGGGAAGGGTTATCAGTCCTAATCATAAGACCTGATCTATCTTATGTTTATTGATATGAGATTGATATGTGTTTGACACATATTCTATGCTTTTTATGGCCCTATATCTGTTTTGTCCATGTGATTTACCTTCATTGATATGAGTATTGACTTTTCAGTCATTTTTGTACTTGATTTTGTATCCAGAGATTTTTTAGCAGATTTATTTATTTATTTCATCTGCCTATTGTTTATTAATATTCCATTACCTATTTATTAGTCGATGCATATTAGATTTACTGAGTATCTTATATACTCACCCTCTCACTGTTTCCCATCTCCAGGTATAGAGTAGGAGGCAGATATCCCAGCATTTTGACTCTCTGTGGATTCTGCAGTATTTTTATATCATTGTACTTATATAAATACTGTATTATTTTTGTATGTTCATATCCTAGCTGCTCCATGGGTTATGTATGGTATAGTTAGTTTATGAACATGTATATATGGATTATATTGGAGTATAATTAATGATATGATAACATTACAGCCAATTACAATGAAATTTATAGATAGATTATAGATTCACATAATGAATAGTAATTAAGTAATTGATTAATAATTTGATGGTTATAGATAATTGTACGTGATAATGGGTTTTACGGGTGTCGGTCGCCTTTGGCATCTCCCACATCCTAAGACCATCGTGTCCTGAAGATCGGGTCCTGACAAGAACTTTATGAGACACTTGAAGGATATAAGGAGGTTGGCGAAGAGGAGAAATATCTAGAAATTTCGTGAAAACAAGAAAAAACTGGCAAACTTGGACTAGACTGTAGGCTTTTTACTTTTGAGCCTAGTTTGCATTTCAACACTATTTTTATCCCTTTATATTTTCAAAATGGACATGAGATCTAAAAAAAGTATTTAGGATTTTCTCTTATTTTCTCAAAAATTCAATTTCAAGATGGGTCCAATACCTTTGACAAACTATTGTGTCATAATTTTTAACTTCGAAATTCTATACTTTTCAATTTTTTCATTATTTTTCATGTATTAAACTTTTCCAAATTTGCCAAATGAGTCCTAATTCACTTAAAATATTTTTTTTACTCTATTAAATCCTAAATTTTTCTTGGTCCTAAATTCATTTTTAATTATATTTAACTTAGTACACAATTAGAATTTGTTCACATACATATAAAGATAATGTGGATTGATTTTGCTATTTTCATGACTTTGAAACCTATGATTCTTAACTTTCACATTATTATCACTCTAAATCACTTATGAAATTTATATTTTATCTATTAGGACTTGTTTTTAATTTTCACTAAGTTAAATTATTCATAAATATAGTTATTTAATAAACTCACCTAAATTTAGGATTTTATGAACATTTACTTACTTAATTTCCAAAAATGAATTTAATTAACTATTAGTTCACCTATGATAGATGTACTAGCCTAATCTAGGCTCTTATGACATGCTCTTGGCATTTTTCAAATGTAGGGGTATTATGTAAAGGGGTAAGTTATTTTTAACTCAACATTTGAAACTATTACTAATTACAAAATTGATCAGTTGTTGTTTTTCTCTCTTTTTTTTAGAATTGCCCTCATGGCCTTGTCTAAATAAAATTGATAATTATGTTTTGCTTTATTTAAGTTCAATTTTAGTAGCTCATTAGACTCATTTATACTTTCATTTTTGTCTTTTTTTTTCTTTTTCAAATGATACATTTTTAAATTTGGGATTCCCAATCACTTAAAACAGTTTAAATATTTTATTAAAAATTCTCTAACTTTTTTTTTTAAATTATAATTTGTTTTTCTATTTCTCTCTCATATCCAAACCACAAAAGAACAATCTAAATATCAAGACTCAAACCTAGGGACATGAGACTAGCACTAGGGTGTAAAAAAAATATAAGGCTACCATAGTCCACAGTAAGTCTAACCTAATAAGAACATAACCTACTAAATATTTTTTAAAACAAGATAACAAACTTAGGGCTTTAAGCCCATATGTCAAGCAGAATATGACAACCTATCAAATATTTTATCCTTCTTCTTTATTTCAGACCAAACATAGAACCTACTAACTAAATAATAAATTATATGCTTGACAGATAACATAATTCAAAGAGAGGAATTTTAATAAAGCCTCCAATAAATAATTATAGATATAATATAATAAAATAACAATGCAGAGTTCTAAAATTTAAATTTAAATTTATAATACATGAAGTAAACCACTGACAACTGCAAAAAAAATAAATACAATGTCGTTTATCAAAGAAACAATCAACTTCTTTTAACTTTGCTGCTAATTATAACTTGGAAAAAGTTGAACAGGAGTAAGCGTTCGAATCAATGGGTTATATAGATATTAATATAGCATATTCCATGGACACAACCTTTATTAGGCAGTATCATTTAAATGCTTATGATCTACATATAATGGCACATCACATATAATATACATAATCAAACAAGATGGAAAATAGTTTATGAAACTTGATCTTTTGTATAGATATAATTTATAAGAAATGGGGATTTGACCTCCTCATTGGCTCTTTTAATTTCAAACTATGGGCCACAATTCTCTTATCTATATATAGGGGGCCACCATAAGACCTACTCAAAGCCGACTACTACATCATTAACATCTATCACTTATGTTAGTATTGACATGTTCCATTTTATCTTATTCCCATCGCAATCACGATAACAATGTAACAATCAAAATTAAATGAGCTTATCATGGCATAATATGCATCATGCTTTCTTAATCTAATGTTGGTAGTTATATATACAAGTAACCAATGCATGAATGCAAATGCAATATTAAATGAAAATGCATAAAGGGGAGTGGAGTGTTATAATAAGTTATATAACTCATAACACTTGTATCTAAAGATGAACCTGGATAATAAGAGTGGAATTTAGTTGTCACACCCTGACTCCAGTGATGCGACGGTCCTAGAATAACGATAGGTTTAAGGCTACCATAAACTCATAGAACACTCATATCCTGGATCTTATACATAATATATATCCACATCATATATAGTTATCATCATGTATACTCATTTCAATGAATCATATAATCATCATTCATGCATTTTCATACATCATCATATGATTTTCTCTTGTTCCTTACAGATCAAAAGATATATCCCACATCAATAAGGAACAAGGGCAACCCACAATGTACCAATTCAGACATTAAAATAATATCATTATCAACATCTAACTACGAAGCTCTAGAGTATACTCCTCATACATATAAATATCATAATACAAAATAATATACATCAAAAGAATTACATAGAGTATTTTTGGAGGAATGAATCTAGAAGCTATGTCTTCTTGTCACGACCTATCTCGGAAGTCGTGACGGTCCTAGGGTACGGGTGATGCATAAGCGACTAGTACCACGTAGAACCCAATAGACTATCTATATGACATGCAACACACAAATTATAACTTAAATAAATATAAAATGCTGAAGAAAATTCGACAGCATTTTCCCTAAAATAGAACTATACCCAAAATCAGAAACAAGAAAAAAACACTTCTATAAAATTCACAAACATCCCAAAACCGATCCCTCTTGGATCTCCATCAACAATCTCAAAATCAATATATATAACATCTCAATTAGATAAAAATTATTCAAACATCAATTATTATCAACATACATATATATACATGCAAACTTATTATTATCTACATGCCAAAATCTATATACAATACCACGGAACTATTCTAAGTATTTTCTATTACATTACTTTAAGGTTTGAATTATACATGCAATAAACCTCCAAGGCAGAAGAAAACGTTACCAATGGAATACGGGCCTCACCGAAGACCTGAAAACAACAACCACTAAAGGAATGAGTATAAAAATACTCATTGAGTTCATAAGCATAAAAATGCAGTAAATGCATTATGATAAATATTTGTACCATTATAATATATATATATATATATATATATATATATATATATATATATATAATATAGCATATGAATAATAATGGTATTAATTGTAATAATAACAATATATAATAACTATGTAAGTAATAACAGGTAGCACATATATGATATCATAGGATTTGGGTCACTTTGAACTTTTATAATCAGCACTATCATAAAGTGCATAACACTAGGGAATACATTGTCCCTCCCTAGAAAGGGATAATATATATAAATGACACACATAAGGACATATTCCTTACGACTAGAGAATACATCGTCCCACTCTAGCAAGGGTGACATAACTCAGTGTGCACACAGCCGATGGATTTACCCGCTATACCATCGAAAATAGCCCTGAA
>CANXYC010052382.1:0-28280 GCA_948193065.1 Aleurites moluccanus
TTCATTCATATGTATATATATTCGTATATATAATATAAATGACTTGATCAATTTTCTTTGATCAAGCTCATGTGATTCTTGGTTGTTAAACCTGATTTGAATGATGATGTATGATGATGATGGTCTTGCGACCAATATGCTTCTTATGAGATTGAAACCCCATGACCCATAGATAGAATGCTCTTCCTAATGAGAGTAAATTCATTGGTCCATAGTGCACTTTGGGAGCCCAGTTGATAGGATTTTTATCAGTGTTCCACCTAGAGGGGGCCATGAGCTCTAGGAGCATGCCTGGCCAAGCATGTGTGCACGTTAAGGTAGCAAGGCTATTGATACATATGTTTTGATATGAGATCAGTTCTATCAGATGAGATTTGATAATGCCATTCTTTGTGGGCATTCTATGTTCTAAATATGAACCATGATTTATTTTATGATATGATTTGATATAGCCAGATTATTATGAGTACCCATGTTCCTTCAAACAAAGCTTATGATTCTTTCATACCCATATATATAAATATTTGTTCATGACCATGATTCGATATTCAGATTCTTGATTATAATGTTCATATCTTACTAAGTTGAAGGCTCACTCCTCTTCTGTGGATTTCAGGTGATAGCATAGCTCGTGAGGGAGCTAATAGAGAGGATCGGGCTTCTTGACTTGTTTATCCCAAGAAGCTTCCATTGTAATTCTTTTGCCATATGGTTATGTATATTCATTTAATTGTATTATGACACAATATGTAATGGGAGTATACTCTAGAACTCCGTAGTTAGTCATTGAGGATATCAATATTTTGATGTATGAATTATTACCTTATGGGTACTTTTATTCCTTGGTGATGTGAGATTCGTCTTTTGATCATTAAGGAACAAGAGAAAGATATAAAATGATAATAGAAAAGATATGATTGATGTTTAATTATATGATGGACATGATCATTGTATGATGATTTATGAGGTTGTAATTTATATTATGATGTTGAGATTCATGATTTGTGAGTTCTACGGGTTTATGGTGGCCTTAAGCCTACCCTTGTCCTAGGACCGTCGCACCATTGGAGTTGGGGTGTGACACAGATCCATGCCTTACCCTTAAGTAGCCCAACCAGCTCAACAACTCTCAACTGTGAACATGGTAGTCTCCTCGCTACCTTCTCCACCTCCTCCAAAAAGTCTACAGGATCAGTGCCTCTATCTCCCCTGAACTCAAGTAGGTTTAGCTTAAGAAAGCTAAACATCAATACTCCACCGTTATCAATCACTCCTTGGCCTCCCTGTACAGTTGGCTCCCTCTAAGCCCCAACTGGCTGCACAGGAGCCGGTACTACTGGAACTGCCTGTGGCACTACAGGTGGAGGCACCACTGCTAGAGCGGGTGGTGGCGATACCTGCTTTTGCTCCCGCCTCATTTCAGCCATCTCTCTCCATAACTCTAATAAACCCCGCATCATCTCCACTCTCCAGGGGTCATCACCCCTCTCAGAATTCTTTGAAGTCCATCGGGATCGAGACAGACCCTCTGATATAGTAATTTCCCTCACCAGTGACTCATTGGAGGCAACCTCTGCCTTGCTGGTATCTCTGTCCCTGTCGTCGGACATTTCTATAATCTATTAGAAAAAGCAAAAACAGTCTCAAAAAATGATAGAAACGCAGAATAATAACATATAACAGATGATAACAGAAAGGACGACAAAGGAAATCTAATGCTCCATGGTATACTTAATTCTACCCCATTATGTACTTTGTCACTATTCCTCTGTAATTTAGATACTATTCATCTGTAACCTATATTCACAGTCTGTAAACCTAGAGCACCGATACCACCTCTGTCACGACTCGATTTTTCGGACTGCGACGGTCCTAGGGCACGGGAGATACCAATAGCGACCAACACCCGTAGAACCCAGTATCACAGTCATCATCTATAAACCACAATATAATATCCATTTTAATTAGTTACCATTCATTCTGATATTTTGTCATTCATTCTGTAAATTTCTGCAATTGGTTGTATAGTCATATATCATACCACAATATCATCATATAGCTCATATATATACCATCAAGTATCATATACACATGTTCATCTCCTAGCTAACCCATACATACCCATGGAGCAGCTAGATAATGAACACAGAAATAATAATACAGAAATATCAAAAAATATACATCTGATGACTGTAGCAGAAATCCTCGAAAGATAGATGACAGGATTCTGTAACCTACTTCTCTCCTGAAATGGGTAAACAATGAAAAGGGTGAGTATAGATGATACTCAGTGAATCTATATGCATCATCAATGGAATATAGGTTAAAATAATGGTATACACATGTTAAGGAATAATAGTATAGTATCAATTGTGTAAGTTACAGAATCAGTATCAGATATCAATAGGAATAACAATGGTCATATCAAGTCATGGAATCATATGGTAAGACAGATATAGGGCCCTGAAACACGTAGACTATATATAATCACACAGTCGATCACATATCACATAGGCATAAGACTTATCAAGTCCTATGGTCGGGACCAATAACCCTTCCCAGCTAGGGCATCAATATCAATGTGCACATTGCCAATAGTATGTACCCACTACCCTGTCGGAGCGGCAACTCTGTCAAACCACATTTAGGTCAATAGAAATGAATATCATATCAATAGACACCATTAAACAATAATGGCATCATCACTGTCAACAAACTCAATATCTTTCAATTCACATAGTATTTGGATCAAAGGCATAGCAAGATACAATATTCAAGCAAGGATAAAGGTTATGGTAAATAACAAAGGTATGGAACAAACGTTGGTTCGGTGATGAAAATTCGTAAGCCAATTAGCATGCCAACATCGCTGGTGACAATGGCATTCAAATGGTAGGCCTATGGAATACAAAGCAATAGGCCAAAGGCAAATAAGCTAGGCATTTCATCAAATACTTGGTGGGCATAATTTGGCAAGCCAATTGGTTACGTTATGGTATAAATTTGACTTGCCCATTTGAATCAACAATAAACACATTGCAACAACAAGATAGGTATCAAAGAAACAAGATAAAACAACATCAAAATGGCTCAAAATGGCTATGGAAAATCAAGCAAAAATCAAGCAAAATCAAAGAAGTGAATAGTGACATAGGGTTCGGCCACCAATGGGTTTTCAAGGATGGATTCCAATCATCAATTCAATGCTATAGACATGTTAAATGATGCAATATAGACTCACTTAATGCTTCAAATCACTTCGGAAAATTGCTTCCTACTCAATTCCACCAATGAAGTTATATAAGGCATCTTTATCAAATCTTGTGTTCTACATCAAACAAACCAACAATTATTCATCTATTCACATCCAATTAACATATTCTAACACTAATTAACACAATCAAACACTAAATCATCAAACCCTCCTTTACAACTTCAATTTAGCTAACCAAATTAGTCATTCCTATAAATTTGCATCAATTGATACAATATATCACCAAACCCATTCAATTCAACCTAAATAACATGTAAATAATCAATTAAATCAAACAAAAACACATCTTACCTCAACCTTAAAGAACCACCTGAATTGCTTCCTTCAATGTCCCTTGAATTCCTTAGCTCCTTTCTACAAATTAATGATAGAAATGAACTACAAATTAATGATAGAAATGAAGAAAACTAAGTTGATTTGCTAGTTTTCTATCAATTTACCTTAGATTTTGATGAAAAGATGAAGAATTAATTTGGAAGAAGGAAAGAAACATGGTTCGGCCATATGAAGAAGAAATAAGAAGAAAATGAGTTGAAATGGCCAAGTAAGAATAAATAGAAAAATCCATATGGTAATTTACAACTAACTCCCCAAACTTTTATCCATTACACTTTGGTCCATAAATCTTTTGTAATTTATTTTGTCAATTCCGTCAGGAATTGGATTTCAAAGTGAGGAATAAATAAGCTTATTTTAATTTATACTTATTTATAAAAATGGTTCTGAAGTCATTCTGTAACCCCGATCAACTAATTTTTACTATTCACCTTTAACTTTCATTTATTTACAATTATGCCATTAATTACTTTTTCAGTGTTCCTAAATGATTTTCACTTCTTTCTTTTTACCAAAATTACACATAAATTATAGTGATCTTTTACCCCTAGGTCAACTTCAGAAATTCTTCTGTTGATCGGACATCTCATTTCTCGGTAATGTTCCCGACACCGCCGCTTACCGGAAAAGCAACAAGTTCGCTTTCTAACTGTGTCTCTAAAATTATTTTCCATCATTTCAAAACTGATGAACCATAAACTGAAAATTAATTTATGCATGAGAGTTATAACTTTCTAGGGTATTACATTTTAGCATCATTATCTACATTAATATGTTGACTTTCTTGAATAAACATATGTGGTTGTTACATTTTAAATTCAGAATTGAGATGGAAAGAAGTTTGTAGATGAAAATTTGGATCACATACAAATTGAATTTATGAAATAGTTTATAATTTGAATCAAGGGTGGGGGAAAATTTGGATGAAATTGAAATTGAGTTTTGGGAGTCTTACCTTACCCTTGGAACATTTTCTAAAATTTGATCCATTTGTCATTGATATTGTATAAATAAAAATGAATTAAGATTATAATGAAATTAAGAGAGATTGTATGTGATAATAGAAAAAAATAGAGAGCATGTGTGTGGAAGTATAAAAATTAAGAGAATTTGAACATAGAAAGATTAAGAAAATATAAATGTTATAGTAGAAAGTGTAAAAATATTAAAAAGATTTATGAATTTCAGAATAGAATTATACTATTTGTATATTTTTTTAATTTTTATATATTAGTATTGCCTTTATAATATAATCGTTATATGATCGCTGGAGAGGATAAGAGGTAGGAGTCATACTACATGTAAAAGTGAGCCCCTCCATGAAAAGTAGGCATAACTATGGTCTGGTTTAGAATTTGAATTAGATCAAAACTAAATTGAATAAAATCGAGATCGAATCAATCAAATCAAAATCAATGTTAAAGTAAAATCGAAATACTTTGATTTTTGGCTACAAATATTCATTCATCTTGATTCTTTTTCTGCTTAAACTATATATATATATAACTACAACATATCCAAAATACAACTTAAGATATGCACTATATAATTTATGGTGAATTTTTTAATTTCACTATATTTCTTTATAAGTAATATCTAAATAGGTTTTACTTTTATGACTATATCTCAAAACATTCGTATCTAATTGGAAATGATGTACAAATATTTATCTCGTACATAGATGAACATATTTCATGTTTTACACTTTATCTAATTTAATCTCTGAGATCATCAAAATAAATGGACAAATCTAGACCACTTACAAGAGTTACAACCTAAACCAGTCTTAGTCAAAGTGAAATATCTCATAATCCATATAAAAGTTTACAAAACTAACTTACAAGCATATAGATAGGACATAGCTATATAACTTTTTTTGTTTTATAATTTTTCAAATTATTTTCTTAATACTCTAAAAATTGAGTTGTAAAATTCTACTTGCACATATTTCACAATCCTCAAATCCTTATAACAACCATATTTACTTTAAAAATCAAACCATCAATTTCTTCATAATTTTATTTAAGTTTAAACATTTTATATACATGAAAACACCTTAAATAATCAATCTATTTACCACTAACGCATTATATTACATAAACATCATCATATGGGCTCACACACTTAGTTTCATATGTTCTCATACATTCTAAGTTCTAAACTTAAACTAGCTCATAGATAAACATATATCACATATCTTAACTTACTTATACATGTACATGGAAACACAGGTGAAATGATGCATGAAAACACATTCAAGAATATATAAGGGTTGATGTCATAGTCTAAAAATTCTTAACTAAGCTCATTCTTATGATAAACATGCCATGAGAATATCACATCCCCACTTCGGAGATGTGACAAAGTCGGTATCAGAGCATAAGATATAAGTATTTGTTGTTAGAGTATATGTATACCATGGAGCATAGGATTTTTCCTTTTCATCATTTAAAATATTTGTCGTATATGTGTATGTTCGTCTGCATTCTCTATTAAGTGATAAGAATTTCTGTTTAATTTTATGAGTTAAGATGTTGTTTAAGAGAAAAAGAGGTACATATAGGATACCTGTTAGACGGGGACGGCCTTGCCCCGAAGTACAAATGGAGGCAGATGTAGCTTCAAATATTTTTCCAGAAAGAGAAGAAAATGTAGAACCGTAAAGGGGTAGAATAAGAGTTGAAGTTGAAAGAGAAGATGAACCTATGGGAAATAAGGAAGCTTTAAGGCAAGAAGTGAGGGAATTGAGAAGAGAACTTGAGGCGTTGAGACGAGCAAGGCAAGAACCACCACCAGCTCCTATTCCACCACTAATACCCGTACCCCCACCAATTCCTCAAGGTAGAATACCTGCTAGACAAGTGACTCGTGGAATGATCGATGAAGGGAGAGTGAGTATGACAAGATTTCTCAAGTTAGGGCTCCCTGAATTTAAAAGTGAGGAAGGTGATGAACCGAGCGAGTTCTTAGAGTAGGTTGAGAAAGTGATGAGACAGTTGTCGTGTTCTGATGCTAGAGTAATTGAATTAATTAGATTATTGCTTAAAGAAAAGGCATAGACTTGGTTCAAGCATCATATGGAATATAACGAAGTACCACCTACGTGGGAACAATTCAAAACAAGTATGATGGAAGAGTTGCTTTCAAAAGGGGAAAGGGAAAATAGAATATCTCAGTTTGAGAAACTAAAGCAGAAGAATCTGAGTGTTTTAGAATATATGAAGGAATTTGATAAGCTAAGTAAATTTGTTGAAAGTATGGTGCCAGTTGAAGCCTCCAAGATTAATCTTTTTCAGAGAGGATTGAATGCCTTATTACATAATGCATTATTGGCGATCAAGTTTACTTCTCTCAGTAAACTTATTGATAAAGCTAAGCAGATGAAATTAAAATATAAAGAAGATAGGGAGGAAAGGGAACAAAGGAGAAAGGCTAGAGTTGGGGGGTCAACAAAGAAGAGGGGAAAGAAATTCTCAATCTAAGGCATTAGAGTTTGAGATAAAAACTAACCAAGATCAGCTTACAAGTAGTTAAACAAAAAGTTAACCAAGAATGAATATGGAAACTTTAGGATTACAGGGAGTTCCTAATACAGTACAACATACACAAAGTGTTCCTATTTGTATCATATGTGGAAGAAGACATGGAGGGGAATGTATATTTAACACTGGGGCTTGTTTGAAGTGTGGACAGTAAGATCATTTTATTAAGGATTGTCCTTACCGAGAAGAGCAACAAGCTACATCGGTTGCTTCCCAACCCACAGTTCAAATGAGTAGAAATGGGAACAGAACCAGGTCAGGGGAAGAGTCAGAGTACTACTTTACCATTAGTAGGGTGAGGTCAAGTGAGGGTTTTTGCTTTGAACCAAAAAGAAACTCAAGCTTCCAACACCATCGTAGTCGGTGTGGTTTTTAATTAGAATGAAATGGCAAGAGTGTTATTAGTTTTGCAAATTTAATGGGGAAGAGTAAAGAATTATTGAATATACCTATCAGTGATGTGAATTAATATTGACAAGTGAAAAGTTGAGAAATAGTAAGATACCAATGATAAAAGTGTGAGGGAAAAAAATAATAATAGTATGGCAGAATGTATCTGTAACCGGAACAGGAATGCGGGTGAAATATTCTTCATCATTCCTGTACATGAAAGGTAAATTTAAAATTCGAGGACGAATTTTATTTGTAGGGGGTAGAGTGTAACACCTTAGAAAAACTAAATAAGCTTAAGTGAACTAATTTAGTGGAAAATAATAAATAGAATGAGATGATAGTTATAAATCTAAGAGAAATTTTGTAAAATAGATAAGTGAGCTGCTTTAGAGAAAGTATTGAAATATTAAAAGTGGGAAATTAAGAGTTATAATTTGAGTAATTGGTAATGGCAAGAAGTCAATTAAAAGTTGATTAAAAGGAAATGGGGACTAAGTTGCAAAGAACTAGAAAGTTATAGGAGGAAATGTGAATTTTTCAACTTAGTGAAATTTAGGACCCACCAATTTGTACATTTTTCTACACATGGCAAAGACAAAAGAGATTTTTGCTTTCTTCTTTGTGTGGATTGGACACATGTGTTACATATTGGCCAATTGAATTTTCTTTATTTTAATAATTATTTTTAAAGTATTATCTAAAGTTTGACATTTATCAAGTTTTTAAAGAAGTAAAATTTTAAAAACTTATCTTCATTTCTTTTCAAGCTTTCTCATAGTAATTAATGGCTTAAATAATTATTATTTTCCATCCAACACAACTGGCCACATGGCCATTTGATAGCTAAAATATATTTATTTTACTTGTTAATCAATAATTTAAGAAATTAGTGAGACACATGTCGATATATTAGAAGCTTCTCATTTCCTTTAGATTTTTCTTTAACTTTCTACCTAATGTAGTGTCATAATGAAGTAAAAAATAAAATCTACTCCATTGTTCAAGGGTGGGCCGGCCATCTATATGAACCAATGGCCAAAATATATTTTTAATTGTTATATAATAAATTGACAAGGACACTTGTCCATTTAAAGCAATTTTTCAATTCTTCTAGAGTTTTATTCATTTATCCATTAAATCATATTATACCTATTTTCAAATTTTTATGGAATATATATTTATAAGTATATGTATGAGTCAAAAGTGTTGAAAAAAAACAAATCCTTACTCTTCATTTTGACCATAGCACACCACTCCTCCATCTTCATCTTTTCTACATTCTTTCTTTAACAAAACTCTTTTTTTAAACATGATTATGGTGGAATTCTTCCATAAGGTTTTTAATTAAGTTTTCATAGGACTGATAAGGTGAATTTGAGGTGGAGGTGGTAAAGAAGAAGTTGAACTTTGGTGGAAGTGAAAGGAAGTTATAAAGTTAACAAAGGAAGGAAAAGAAAACTTGAATAAGATAATCTCTATCTCTTAATGCTTAGTTTAGTTTAATGATGTATATGAATAGAATAACCATTGATATAAAAGATTTGAAATAGATATGTGGTTATATATGATTGTGAAGTTAGAATGTTAGTTTTAAAGTTTATTTGTTAAGAACTAAGTAGCTAAAACAAGAATTGTTATATGGAACTAAGAAATTCGAAATATGTGTATAAGCAAAAAATTGCACCTGTGATTATGTAGCCTGAATGGAAGTTTTTGGAAAAGTATAAAACATAGAAGTTGAATATATATATTTTATTTATATGCCTATGAAAGGGTTTTGTAAAATTTGAAGTGTATAAAGAGATATTGGTTTCTAAGTGAAACTGGTCCGAATAAGTAATCCTGCAGGAATGCTACTGTATTTTAATGATTTGGGAACTTTAGAGTCTGAATTAGGGAAAGTAAAAAACATAAAAAATGTTCATTTATATATAATATAAATTCTTGTAAAATGGTTTTGTAATTGAATATACACAGATTAATTTATAGCCATAGAAGTAAGGTCTGGTTGGATGTGAATTTCAAAGTAGTAGTCTTGAATTTGAAAATTCACCAACACTTGTGTAGTGCTCAGTTTGACCTAAATTTTGAATATGTTAGAGTTGATATGTCTAGTTTAAGTAGGAAAAAGAATCAAGGTGATTAGACATCTGTATCTAGTAATATATGCAATTTTGTCAAGGCTACCAAAGGAAATAATTAGAAGTTTGTAAAATGCGCCCTAAGTTTGGGGTCTAGTAGGGTTAAGCTGATTAAGGTTAAAAGTAGAGTAATTCCATGTTAAATTAATTCTAAATTGTGCTTATTTGATATGTAGCTTCAAGAAAGTTTGGTGTAGATAAGGATCTTGAGTGAAATGGACAAGTTTATATTTTGATTTTAGTGACCAAGGTGAGTGACAAATATATCATTATGCTTGTGTTAAACCAAAACTAGTAATTCGAAATTTCCATACTATGAATACTGTTTTGGCTGAATTCTTTATGCTTTCATATTAATAAGAATTATTTGAATAGTGATTTATGAACCTTGAATTTGTCATTGTTATATTTGTTAACCTAAAATTCATTGAAAAGTTGAACTATTGAATTGAACCTTGAACTGTTCTATATTAATCGCACCTATGAGTGAAGTTGTTTATTGTTCAATTGACTTGATTATTGTATAAATGACCATGAGTGATTTATTTGACAGAACTACCTTGTCCGATAAGGTAGGAAAAAATCATCGGCATTGTGCACAATGAGTGAAAAAGTATGCTACCAGGATATATAGCCTCTGCTTTATATTAACTAGTGGCCCATTATTTCTGTCATATATTTCAGTACAAAGTATTCATCGTGACTGCAATGATAACCTATTTATTGATTGTTTTCTTTACTTCATTGCTACCATATACATTGTTTACTTAAATGTAAACCATTTTTGTGAGCTAGCTACATATACCTAGCCTCACAAGTATTATGGTATATTCGTTACTCACTGAGTTTTACTCACCATATTTGTGGTCTACCATTTTCAGGACTGAGGTAGATAGTGGAGGTTCCACAATAGTTTCTCCTTCAAGTTCTGGAACCTACAATATCTATATAATATTTCTACTGTTTTGTAATGTAATGTCTAGTCTAGTTGCTCCATGGATATTAAGGTATAGATATGGTTAGTTAGTGATTAAAGTAAATATTTAAACGCACTTAAAGTATTTATATGTTTTATATATGTAAATTCCAAATAATGACTAGAGTTTGCTAAAGATAAAAGAGAATGTGAATATTTGTTGGAATTGAGTAAGTTGTGTAATGTGATATGAATGTAGAAGTGGTGAACAGTGAGGATTATAGAAGTGTTATTATTTGCAGGTTGAGATCTTGGGTGGAGAAATGTTACTTTTCATGTTGTGATTTTTACCTAAGATTTCAGAGGAAGCTCTGCTGAAATCGGATAAGCACTTAAGGAGAGGGGTTCTACGAGTTTAGGTTGCCTTAAGCTTTCCTATACCCTAGGACCATCACATCTCTGAAGTGGGAATGTGATAGAAAATCCTGGGTGTTACAGGTTTAATATGGCATAGACATGTGTCAAGGACACTTGTCTTAGCCAAATTAAACCCTACAATTAATTTGATTTGGTGAAAGCTTCAGGAAGCTTCTTAATCCAACCACCATCATTAATTGAGCTAGTGCAGTTTGGTGGAAGAAATAAAAGATGAAATGAATCTTTCAACTTCATTTAAAGAATTATAGAGAGAATGAGATAAAGATGATGGCCTTTCTTCTATCTACTTCTTCATCTTCTTCTCTAGTTTGGACAAAATAGAAAGAGGAAAAATGAATGATTTAGTGAAGCTTATCATTCCTTCATAGGTGTTGTAATTGATGTTGAGATAGAATGACCATAAGCTTGTTCTCTTCCTTCCATTTGTGTGAAAATATAAAGTACTTGGTAAGACGGAGGAAAAAAAAAACTAATTTTTGTTCTCTCATTCTTCATTGAATGGAATGCTAGTGAGTGGAAGATAAAGATATTTTCAATTGCCCTTGCCAAATTGATGAATTGAATTTGGAATAAACAATCTATTGAGCCCTTGATGATTTTGATAATGGCTGAAAACCACGTGATAAATTTCTAATTATTATTAACTTGTATTTTTTAGCTTTCTTTGAACACAGGGTATAAAGCCTGATATGAAGTTAGAACGGCGGCTACACATTAAGTGTTAAAAAGATGAAATTCATATAGAGAGCATTTTCAAGCCCGTTACAAAGAGAAACAGTTGTTACACATTCATAACGCCATCTGTGTTTTCATAACACCCGTTATGCTTTAGGGCATCAATTTCAGGCTATTTATACAAAAAGATTTTTCAATCCCATTACAAGTTGTCAAGCCCGTCACAACTAGTGCTATAATGGTCATCACACACCTATAACGCCCGTTATAGGTGTCACATCCCATAATTGAAATATGACGGTCTTAGAATGCAGGAACAACCAATGGCTACCGACACTCGTAGAACCCTTAACATATCCAATTATATATATACTAATGCTTAATTAATTACTTTTTGTTCTATACTTTGTAATTCAGTTACTGTTCTATCTCATTATCCATGCAAGAAATATAACTTATATGTATATATATATATTATACGTTAAATTATACATACAATTATAACTAGTCACAAATCCATGGAGCTACTAAAATATTACATAAAGACAAAGTACAAATATTTACACTGCAAAAATTAGTCTGTTGGATCCACAGAAGGAGAAGACCTGGAACATGTTTTCTATTCCTAACCTGAAAAATGTTAAACCACTATAGAATGAGTATAAAAATACTCAGTGAACTCAATATACATCATATTACATTAAGGTTGGGTATTCATCAAGAAAATGAGATAAGCAAATCTTAAGCATCAGGTTTTTGCACACCAATTGACATGTGAAGAAAAATTGGATAATGGTACTAATCAATATTAAATAGGCAGATCATAAATATGTAAATCATGTTGAAATGACAGATAATGGGCCTTAATACATATAACAAAATATAATCCATATGTAAATTACATAAGGCGGGCCAGACTTATAGCTAGGATATTAACCCTTAGTATTCATTATGCATAATGCCCACGGTAATCACTCACTACCCCTTCGATAAGGTAACTCTGTCAAATCAACATATGATAAGGTAAAAGGAACATTAACCAAGACAGTTAATCAATAGGAATATATAAAGAGCAACATACTCATCAATGGACATATAAGTTATATATTACTCAATCGATGTCATCAATCAAACATATATAAGCAATGAAAGCAATATTTGGTATAACAATTAATATGGCATTCAAGTAAGGGTTGGAAACAAAAGTGGTCAACCAATGTCAGTTGCACTGGCACAATTGGCTAGCCAAATTCGCTGGCAACAATGGCATTGGCTTGGTAGGTCTATAAAGAATTCATTGAGGCATTTTAACAAACACTTGGTGTGCAACTTTCAAGCCATACTTTGGTAGGGTTTTAATGGAATTTCAAAAATGCCCAAATAAGAATCAACAAACTCAAAATATGGGTAATTCAATAAGCAATTCAAGTCCAACAAATAACTATACAAGATAGATCAAAATAGGCTTGGAAAACTAAGGAAAGTCAAAGCAAAAATTCAAAGGCTAAAAGGCATACATGGTTCGGCCAAAATGGGATTTTCACAAATAGTTTCTATAATTCATTTTATCACTTTAGGCCTGTAAAATGATGTATATCAAACTCACCTAAACCTTCAAATTGCCACAATTGAGCTTGAATCTCCAACTTCCTTCAAAAGAGACAAAATTGGCAATCATGTTCTTCCTTTGATTCTACACCAAAACTATCACCAATTTAGCTTCTAATAGATACAATTAAACATAATCTAATTTAATTATAGATTATGGAAGCTTAATCTAGGGTTTGGTTCTTTACATAACCTAATTAGGGTTTGAATTTGGGGTTATCCATCAAATTGAACAAATTGATGCAATCAATTGATAAATTCACCTAATTCATCATCTAAAACATCTAATTAACTTAAAAGAATGAAGAAAACATCTAATTAACTTAAAAAAATGAAGAAAACATCAAGTTACCTTAGGTTGAGTATGTGGTCGAAATCTTTAAGTTGTGATTCTTGAATTTCCTTTGATTCTTTTGGTGAAAATTGGATGGAACTAGGTTAATCAAGGTTAAAAATAAAGTTTTCTATGGTTTTTCTTTGGAAAATAGCTTGAAAATTTTTTGGACGATATAATACCCTAGAAAGTTATAACTCTCATGCATGAATAAATTATCACTTTGTGGTTCATTAGTCTCTAAATGATGGAAAATAATTTTAGAGACACAGTTAGAAATCGAACTTGGTACTTTTCCGGAAAGCGGCGGTGTTGGAAACACTGCCGAGAAATGAGTAGTCCGGTCAACAGAAAAATTTCTGAAGTTGACCTGGGGGTAAAATATCATCATAATTTATGTGTAATTTTGGTAAAAAGAAAGAAGTGAAAATCATTTAGGAACATTGAAAAAGTAACCAATGGTATAATGGTAAATAAATGGAAGTTAAAGGTGAATAGTGAAAATTGGTCGGTCGGGGTTACAGAATGACTCCAAAACCATATTTATAAATAAGTATAAATTAAAATAATCCTATTGATTCCCCACTTTGAAATATAATTCCAGACAGAATTGACAGAATAAATTACAGAAAATTTTGGGCCAAAGTGTGATGGAAGAAAGTTCGGGGAGTTAGTTGTAATTTGCCATTTGGATTTTTCTATTTATTCATACTTAGCCATTTCAACTCAATTTCTTCTTCTTTCTTCTTCATATGGCCGAACCATTCTTCCTCCCATTTCCCTTCCATTTCTTCACTAAACTTCATCAAAATTCTTAGAAATTTCATAGAAAAGTTGATTTTCAATCTTGCACTACTTATATCTTCCATCAATTTGTTAGGGGAATAATTGAAGGGTGGTTTCGGGTGGATCATCACTCCAAGGTAAGAATGTTGTTTTCTTAGTTTTAATGGTTTATTTAGATGTTATTTAGGTTGAATTGAATGGGTTTGGTGGTTAATTACATGAATTGATGCAAATTTGTAGAAAACCCTAAATTGGTTTGGTCAAATTGAAGTTGTAAGAAATGAGTTTATGAATTAGGGTTTGATTTTGTTAATTAGTGTTAAAATATGTTAATTGGATGTGAATGGATGATTAATTAGTGGTTTATTTAATGTAGAACACAACTTTTGTGAAAGGTGTGCTATATAGGCCATTTGGTGATTTTGGTGGGAATTGGCTTGTTCAAGGTGATTTGAAGCATTAGGTGAGTCTATAATGCATCATATAACATGCCAAATTGGTTTAATTGATGATTGGAACCCTACCCTAAAAACCCATCTTTGGTGGAATGTGGTTTACTAGTCATATGCCTATGTTTTGTTTGATTTTTGCCATGTTTTTCCTAGCCATTTGATCCCATTTTGATATTGTT
The DNA here is from genome assembly GCA_948193065.1 of Aleurites moluccanus. Lineage (NCBI taxonomy): Eukaryota > Viridiplantae > Streptophyta > Magnoliopsida > Malpighiales > Euphorbiaceae > Aleurites > Aleurites moluccanus. Next base: position 15,075 of record CANXYC010052382.1, read on the forward strand.
TAATTGTGTTTCTTTGATGCCTATACCTTTGTTGACAATGTAGCTTTATGTTGATTGAATTGAGCAAGTCAAGTTTGTAGCCTAACCTAACCTATTGGCTTGCCATTGTATGCCCACCATGTGTTTGATGAAATGCCTAGTTCATTTGCCTTTGACCTACCAGTTTGTATTCCATAGGCCTACCAATTGAATGCCATTGTCGCCAGCGACGTTGACATGCCAATTGACCTATCGTTTTTCGTTACCGAACCAACTTTTGTTTAATGTCTTTCTTGATTGCCAAACCATTGATCATTGATAGTATATTATCTATAGCATTGCCATTGTTCTTATTGATAATTGAATTGACTGATATTGAACTGATTGAATTGGACTGATTGATTGTTGGATGCCATTGTTGCATAGTGGTATTCCTTGTTATATTGACCCTTATATGGCTTGACAGAGCTACCGATCTGACAAGGTAGTGGGAAAATACCGTCGGCGATGTGCACATTGTATTACTGATGCCCTAGCTGGGAGGAGCTATGGTCCTGGCCATAGGGCCTGATCAACCTTATACTCACTGATACAGATATGTTACTGGAGACCTATATGGTCCATACGAATTACTGGAGATTGTATGATTTCTTTTCATATAGTCCATCCCTTTATCTGTCTTCCCATATGATACCAAGTCTGTATTGTATTCTTTGGCTATATTGTAACCCATTACAGATTTTGTTTACTGTTAATTGACTTATTGATATTATTGCTCCATTGCTACCTACTGTTTTATTGATGATGCATGTAGATTCACTGAGAATCATCTATACTCACTTTTTCATTGTTTAACCATTTCAGGAGAATAGTAGAGTGCAAATTCCTAACATCTGTCATCCGGGGATATCTGCAGACTGTCATCTGATGTATACTTTCTGATAGTTCTGTATTATTTTTTTAGTGTTCATTATCTAGTTGCTCCATGGGGTATGTATGGGTTAGCTAGGAAATGATCATATGTATATATTGATGATGATATTTTGAGTTATATGTTGATATATGATATGATATTTTGATGATTACAGCCAATTGTAGAAATTTACAGAATGATTGCCAGAATAACAGATTGAATGGTAATTAATTGAAATGAATAATATATTGAGGTTTATAGATGATGCATGTGATACTGGGTTCTACGAGTGCCGGTCGCCATTGGCATCTCCTGTGCCCTAGGACCGTCGCGGTCCGAAAAATTGGGTCGTGACAGAGGTGGTATCAAAGCTCTAGGTTTACAGATTGTGAATCTAGGTTACAGACCTTGGAGTTTTAGGTTACAAATGAATAGTACCCGAATTACAGAGGAATAGTTACTAAGTACATAATGGGGTAGAATTAAGTATACCATGGAGCATAGGATTTCCTTTGTCGTCATTTGTTGTTATCGCCTGTTATATGTTATTATTTTGTGTTTCTGTCATTTTCTGAGACTGTTTTTGTTTTTTTTGACAGATTATAGAGATGTTCGACGATAGGGACAGAGATACCAGGGAGGTAGAAGTTGCCTCAAATGAGTCACTGGTGAGGGAGATTACTGTATCAGAGGGTCCGTCTCGATCCCGACAGACTTCAGAAGATTCTGAGAGGGGCGATGACCCCTGGAGAGTAGAGATGATGAGGGGGATGATGGAGTTGCACAGGGAATTGGCTGATTTGAGCCGGGAGCGATAGTAGGTACAGCCATCACCTGCTCCAGCAGTAGTACCTCCACTTATAGTACCGGAGGCAGTTCCAGTATTACCGGCTCCTGTGCAGCCAGTTGGGGCTTAGAGGGAGCCAACTATATAGGGAGGCCGAGGAGTGATTGATGAGGGTGGAGTATCGATGTTTAGCTTCCTTAAGCTAAACCTACCTAAGTTCAGGGGAGATAGAGGCACTGATCCTGTAAACTTTTTGGAGGAGGTGGAAAAGGTAGTGAGGATACTACCATGTTCTGAGTTAAGAGCAGTTGAGCTTGTTGGACTATTACTCAAGGGTAAGGCATGGACTTGGTTCTCAAGGCGGATGGAGCCGAGGCTTTATGGTAAGCACCCACCTACATGGGCAGAGTTCAGACAGGGTATAGTGGATGAGTTCATTAAAGAGGGGGTGAAGACTTGTAACTTGGTTAGATTTAAGCAACTTGAGCAGGGGGATAGATCTGTAGAGGAGTATGCAGAGGAGTTTATTCGGTTGAGTAGATATGATACTCATATTATACCTACAGAGGCTGATCTGATTAGTAGGTTTCGGAGGGGTCTTCATGCTGCACTCCATAATGCTTTATTGGCTACAAAGTTCACTTCATTGACTACAGTGATAGACAAGGCTACTCAGATGGAGGAGAAATACAAGGCTGAGAGGGCAAAGTGGGACCAGAAGAGGAAAGGGGGTCCCGGATCGCAGGTTAGGAGGAGGGAGAGCAACTCCCATTCTAGACAGGTAGAGCCAGTACCTCAGTTTTGCAGAGATCTACAGCTAGTAGTCAGAGAAGGAGACCACAGAGTAGGGGACCGCCAGTAGTTCAGTCAACACTTGCTTACTCTCAGGGTTCTTCGAGGCCAGTTACACAGGCACCCAGCATTCCTACTTCTGGGTTTTGTAGTCGGAGACATGGAGGGGAGTATTGGAGACGGATTGGTGCTTGTTTGAGGTGTGGCCAGCAGGGCCATTATGCTAACAGTTGTCCATTGAGGTCTGATCAAAAACCATCTATCACGGTCTCACAGCTAGTGGTACAAGCGAGTCAGAATTTGGATAGAGAGGCTACAGCCAGAGGCAAAGGCAGGGGAGGACAGGCTGTCAGTGGTAGTCAGGCTCCAACTGTTAGGGGCCAGGGAAGAGTGTTTGCTGTTAACACCCAGGTGGTCCAGAGAGCAGACAATGAGATTACATGTACCATCTTAATTCAGAATAAGATTGTTGATGCCTTATTCGATTCGGGTGTAACTCACTCTTTTGTGTCACCAAATTTTGCACCTAAATTGAATAAGGAAAGGAGACTAGTAGATGTGCCATTGATGATTGCTACTCCTATAGGTGTTAGTGTTGATGTTGATTATTACTACCCTAATTGTGTGATTGATATTGATGATAACATCTTGCGTGCTGATCTGATTGAGTTTCCTATGCTAGAGTTAGATGTTATCTTGGGTATGGATTGGTTGACGAGGCACCGGGCAGTTATTGACTGTTATCGGAAAAGGGTTAGATTCCAACATGAGGTGCAGCCAGAGTTTAAGTTTCAGGGTGATATTTAGGAGTTCCGAGTTAACCTAATTTCTGCTATCCATGCTAGGAGGATGATTGGGAAAGGTTGTTCAGCCTATTTGGCACATGTAGTAGATGTACATAAGTCTTCTGTACAGTTGGATCAGATACCGGTAGTTCAAGAGTTTCCTGATGTATTTCCTGAGGAGTTGCCAGGATTGCCCCCTGATCGGGAGATTGAGTTTGAGATAGAGGTGCATGCAGGCACAGACCCTATATCTATTCCACCATACAAAATGGCTCCAGTTGAACTGAAGAAATTAAAGATACAGTTACAGGAGCTATTAGATAGAGGGTTCATCAGACCGAGTAGTTCTCCTTGGGGTGCACTAGTACTATTTGTGAGAAAGAAAGATGGCACATTAAGGATGTGTATAGATTACGGACAGCTAAACAAAGTCACAGTAAAGAACAAGTATCCATTGCCTCAGATAGATGACTTGTTTGATCAACTGCAGGGTGCCAGCCATTTTTCTAAGACTGATCTGAGGTCTGGGTATCATCAATTGAAGATCAGGAAGGGTGATATACCCAAGATTGCTTTCAGAACCCGCTATGGACATTATGAGTTTTTAGTGTTGTCATTCAGGTTGACCAATGCACCGGTCGCATTTATGGATTTGATGAACAGGGTGTTCAGGTCGTATTTGGATAAGTTTGTCATCGTATTCATTGATGACATACTTATCTATTCTAGGAGTGAGGAGGAGCATGTGGAGCATCTGAGGATTATATTGCAGACACTTCGGAAGCATCGGTTGTATGCTAAGTTATCTAAGTGCCAGTTCTGGCTAACCGAAGTGTGTTTCCTTAGGCATGTGATATGCAAGGATGGGATTAAGATGGATCCTCAGAAGATTGAGGCGGTTGCTAATTGGCCACAACCTACTAGTGTTTCAGAGGTGCGCAATTTTCTGGGTATAACTGGATATTACAGGAGGTTTGTGAAGGATTTCTCCCGGATTGCAGCTCCATTGACTAGACTAATGAGGAAACAAGAGTGGTATGTCTGGACGGATGAGTGTGACCGTAGCTTCCAGACTCTGAAGTATTGCTTTACCAGTGCTCCAGTATTAGCATTACCAGTTGAGAGGGAGAAATTTACAGTGTATTGTGATGCTTCTCGGATTGGTCTAGGGTGTCTACTGATGTAGATTGGTAGGGTAATTGCTTATGCTTCTCATCAGTTAAAGAAGCATGAAGCAAATTATCCGACTCATGATCTGGAGATGGCAGCGGTGATATTTGCCTTGAAGATTTGGAGACATTATTTGTATGGATCGAAATGTGAGATATATACTGATCATAAGAGTCTATAGTATATATTTCAGCAAAAGGATCTGAATCTTAGGCAGTACAGATGGGTAGAGCTTCTAAAGGATTATGAATGTGAGATTCTTTATCACCCAGGGAAGGCCAATGTAGTGGCTGATGCTTTGAGCAGGAAATCGATGGGCAGTTTAGCTCATATTGTGATTGGCAGAAGGCCATTGATTCGACAGATGAGGGAGTTGGCTGATTTAGGAGTAGAGTTGGAGTTGGGATTCCAGGATCGGAACCAGACTCTGATAGCCCAATTTCAGGTGAAGTCACTGTTGATTGATGATATAAAAGTGGCTCAGGACAAAGATCCTTATCTATTGAAGCTCAAAGAAGAGGTACAAAATGGGAGGATGACAGAGTTCACAGTAAAGAATGGTGTATTGAGATGTGGAAAGCGTATATGTGTACTAGATTTTGATAGGCTACGGGATCGGATTATGAGAGAGGCTTACTACTCAGCATACATTGTACATCCAGGGATTACCAAGATGTACCATGATTTGAGGGATGTTTATTCGTGGCCAGGGATGAAAAGAGATGTAGCTCAGTTTGTGTCTAAATTGATCTTGTCAGCAGGTTAAGTTCAAGCATCAGAAGCCATCAGGGCTACTTCAGAAGATAGAGTTGCTAGAGTGAAAATGGGAACAGGTTACTATGGATTTTATAGTTGGTCTACCGAGGACTTTGAGAGGTTATGATTCTATATGGGTAATTGTTGATCGTTTGATGAAGTCTGCTTATTTTCTAGAAGTTAAGACCAGCTATACGGCAGCTCAGTACGCACAGTTGTATGTGGATAAGATTGTGCACTTTATGGAGTTCCTTTGGTGATTATATCAGACAGGGTTACACATTTTACATCTCGGTTCTGGCAGAAGTTTCAGGAGGCTATGGATACCCAGTTATGGTTCAGCACTGCTTTCCATCTGCAGACTGATGGGCAATCAGAGAGGATGATCCAGACTTTGGAGGATATGTTAAGATTGTGCGTTCTGGATTTCAAAGGTAACTGGGATTTTTATCTGCCATTTATAGAGTTCTCCTATAATAACAGCTATCACTCTTTTATTGGTATGGCTCCATTTGAAGCACTATATGGTAAAAAATATAGATCTCCAGTGTGTTGGGTTGATCTGGGAGAGAAGCAGCTAAAGGGGCTAGAGTTGATCAGAAAGACTATGGAAAAGGTTCCTATGATCAGAGATCGGATGAGGACTGCCTTCAGTAGGCATTAGAGTTATGCTGATCCGAAGAGGAAGGATGTACATTTTGTAGTTGGTGATCATGTCTTCCTTAAAGTCTCACCAATGAGGGGAGTTATGAGATTTGGGAAGAGAGGTAAGTTATCACCAAGGTTTATAGGCCCATTTGAGATACTTGAGAAGATTGGTAGTGTAGCCTATAGATCGGCTCTTCCACCCAGTATGAGCCATGTACATCCAATTTTTCATATATCTATACTGCGGAAGTATGTGTCTGATCCATCGCATATTTTGGAGGTTCAGGATGTGGATCCTAGTGATGACTTGTCTTATGAGGAGCTTCCTGTGGAGATTATTGATCGACAAGTCAGATAGCTACGGAATAAGGAGATCCCAATGGTTAAGGTGCTTTGGAGGAATCAGTCCATAGAGGAGTGCACTTGGGAGAGCAAGCAGGAGATGAGAAGCAAATATTCCTTCCTATTCCAGCAGTGAGGTATGTTTTATTTAAATTCGAGGACGAATTTATTTATAAGGGGTAGAATGTAATACCCTAAAAAGTTATAACTCTCATGTATGAATTAATTCTCAGTTTGTGGTTCATTAGTCTCTAAATAATGGGAAATAATTTTAGAGACACGGTTAGAAAGCTAACTTGGTACTTTTCCGGAAAGCAGCGATGTCGGGAACACTGTCAAGAAATGAGCTGTCCGGTCAACAGAAGAATTTCTGAAATTGACCTGGGGGTAAAATATCATCATAATTTATGTGTAATTTTGGTAAAAAGAAATAAGTGAAAATCATTTAGGAACACTGAAAAAGTAACCAATGGCATAATGGTAAATAAATGGAAGTTAAAGGTGAATAGTAAAAATTGATCGGTCGGAGTTACAGAATGACTCCATAACTATTTTTATAAATAAGTATAAATTAAAATAAGTCTATTGATTTCCCACTTTGAAATCTAATTCCATATAGAATTGACAAAATAAATTACAAAAAATTTTGGACCAAAGTGTGATGGATGGAAGTTCGGGGAGTTAGTTGTAATTTGCCATTTGGATTTTTCTATTTATTCATACTTAGCCATTTCAACTCAATTTCTTCTTCTTTCTTCTTCATATGGCCGAACCATTCTACCTCCCATTTCCCGTCCATTTCTTCACTAAACTTCATCAAAATTCTTAGAAATTTCATAGAAAAGTTGATTTTCAATCTTGCTCTACTTATATCTTCCATCAATTTACTAGGAAACTTAAAGAATATCAAGAAATAATTGAAGGGTGGTTTCGGGTGGATCATCGCTTCAAGGTAAGAATGTTATTTTGTTAGTTTTAATGGTTTATTTAGATGTTATTTAGGTTGAATTGAATGGGTTTGGTAGTTAATTGCATCAATTGATACAAATTTATAGGAAACCCCAAATTGGTTTGGTTAAATTGAAGTAGTAAAAAATGAGTTGATGAATTAGTGTTTCATTTTGTTAATTAGTGTTAGAATATGTTAATTGGATGTGAATGGATGATTAATTAGTGGTTTATTTGATGTAGAACACAACTTTTGTGAAAGGTGTGCTATATAGGCCATTTGGTGATTTTGGTGATTTTGGTGGGAATTGGCTTGTTCAAGGTGATTTGAAGCATTAGGTGAGTCTATAATGCATCATATAACATGCCAAATTGATTGAATTGATGATTGGAACCCTACCCTAAAAACCCATCTTTGGTCGAATGTGGTTTACTATTCATATGCCTATGTTTTGTTTGATTTTTGCCATGTTTTTCCTAGCCATTTGATCCCATTTTGATGTTGTTTAATTGTGTTTCTTTGATGCCTATACCTTTGTTGACAATGTAGCTTTGTGTTGATTGAATTGGGCAAGTCAAGTTTGTAGCCTAACCTAACTTATTGACTTGCCATTGTATGCCCACCATGTGTTTGATGAAATGCCTAGTTCATTTGCCTTTGGCCTACTGATTTGTATTCCATAGGCCTACCAATTGAATGTCATTGTCGCTAGCGACGTTGGCATGCCAATTGACCTACCGTTTTTCGTCACCGAACCAACTTTTGTTTCATGTCTTTCTTGATTGCCAAACTATTGATCATTGATAGTATATTATCTATAGCATTGCCATTGTTCTTATTGATAACTGAATTGACTGATATTGAACTGATTGATATTGGACTGATTGATTGTTGGATGATATTGTTGCATAGTGGTATCCCTTGTTATATTGACGCTTATATGGCTTGACAGAGCTACCGATCTGACAGGATAGTGGGAAATACTATCGGCGATGTACACATTGTATTACTGATGCCCTAGCTGGGAGGGGCTATGGTCCTGGCCATAGGGTCTGATCAGCCTTATGCTCACTGATACAGATATGTTACTGAAGACCTATATGGTCCATACGGATTACTGGAGATTGTATGATTTCTTTTCAGACAGTCCATCCCTTTATCTGTCTTTCCATATGATACCGAGCATGTACTGTATTCTTTGGCTATACTGTAACTCATTACAGATTCTTTTTACTATTAATTGACTTATTGATATTATTGCTCCATTTCTACCTACGGTTTTATTGATGATGCATGTAGATGCTCTGAGTATCATCTATACTCACTTTCTCATTGTTTAACCATTTCAGGAGAAGAGTAGAGTGCAGATTCCTGTCATTTGTCATCCGGGGATATCTGCAGACTGTCATCTGATGTATACTTTCTGATATTTCTGTATTATTTATTTGGTGTTCATTATCTAATTGTTCCATGGGGTATATATGAGTTAGCTAGGAAATGATCATATGTATATATTGATGATGATATTTTGAGTTATATGTTAATATATGATATGATATTTTGATTATTACAGCCAATTGCAGAAATTTACAGAATGATTGACAAAATAACATATTGAATCATAATTAATTAAAATGAATAATATATTGAGATTTATAGATGATGCATGTGATACTGGGTTCTACGAGTGTCGGTCGCCATTGGCATCTCCCATGCCCTAGGACCATCGCGGTCCGGAAAATCGGTTCGTGACAGACGAGGGCTTGGATGGTTCGACCAAAGGAAGGGAGAAGAAGAAAATGGAGAAAATGAATGGAAAAATGGCTAAGTGTTGCTTATATAGGTGGAAAGTTTTGAAAATTAGGTTTTCCACCCTAAAACTTTCATTATTTATACTTTTAATCCTAAAGTTTTCTATAACTATTTCTATAAATTCTATTCAGTTTTAGATATCATTGTGGGGAGTGAATAAACTTATTTTTAGCTGTAGTTTATTATTATACTACTTTTGGAAAAATTCTAGGTCCTAAACAGGTGGTTTCCCAAAATGCTCCTAAATCTCCATTTATTTACGATTTTGTCATTCTATAGATTTTTCATCATTCTTAACATTTTTCCTTACTTTCTTTATATCAATAACTATCCTTATTCATGTTCTCTCATTACCCATATGTCTGATAAAAATAACTTTAAATTTGATATTGTTCTAATTCCTTAGACTATGTAATTATTTTCAGTGTTATTAGTTTGGTAATAAAGAAAATTGCCTAGTAACTGACTCAAAACTGTAGGGTATTATACTCAACTCCCTTCAAATAAATTCATCCTCAAATTTAATACTAATACGTACCTCACTACTAGAATAAAGATGGATACTTTGCATGCATATCTCGCTCGCTTTCCCATGTGCATTCTTCCATCGACTGATTTCTCCATAGTACCTTAACCATAAGGATTTCCTTGTTGTGTAGTTGTCTAACTTGACGATCATCTATCTTTATAGGTACCTCCTCATAGGTTAAATCTTCATCTATCCCAAAGTCTTGTAGTTCCAACACACGCGATGGATTAGGTACATATCTACGAAGCATAGTTATGTGGAATATTGGATGCATGTGACTTAAGTTAAGTAGAAGCGCTAATCGGTAAGCAACATTTCCAATCTTTTCCAGTATCTCAAATGGCCCAATGTATGTAGGTGATAGTTTACCCTTCTTTCCAAATCTCGTCACACCTTTCATAGGTGAAACCTTAAGAAAAATATGATCACCTTCGATGAAATACATATCTTTTCTCTTTGGATCCACTTAACTCTTTTGTCTACTAAACACGGTCTTCATTCTTTCTTTAATGATGGGCACTTTTTCTATTATCTCACTGATTAATTCAAGACCTTCCAAATGCTTCTCTCCTGGTTCCACCTAACAAACTGGAGATCGACAATTTCTGCCATATAGTGCTTTATAAGGAGTCATCCCAATCGATGAATGATAATTGTTGTTGTAGGAGAACTCAATTAATGGTAGATATTGATCCCAGTTGCCTTTAAAGTCCAATACACATAACTGAAGCATGTCTTCCAGTGTCTGTATGGTGCATTATGATTGACCATCCGTCTGAGGGTGAAAACCATACTGAATTGTAGTTGTATATCTAATGCTTCCTGAAATTTCTACCAAAACCTCGAAGTGAACTGTGTTCCTCTATCTGAAATGATCATCAGTGGCACTCTATAAAGTCGTACAATTTTATCAACATATAATTGAGCGTATTGTACTGCAATATAAATGGTTTTTACCTCTATGAAGTGAGCAAATTTTGTCAATCGATCAACTATTATCCATATAGAATCATATCCCTATGAAGTTTTCGGCAAACCAACCACAAAATCCGTGGTGACTTTCTCCCATTTCCACTCTAGCAATTCTATTTCCTGTAATAAACCCGATGGCTTCTGATACTCAAACTTAACCAGCTAACAGGCTAAGCAAGTAGTCACAAATCTAGCTACATCTCTCTTCATGTTAGGCCACCAATAAAACTCCTTCAGATCATAGTACATCTTTGTGATTCCATGGTGGACACTATAATAAGCATAATACGCCTCTTTCATGATCCGTTCCCATAACCCATCAATGTCAGGTACACACAGTCGTTTCCCACATTTCAATACTCCATTATCTACTATGAACTCAAAAGCCTTGCCAATTTGAACATCTTCTTTTAACTTCAGAAAATAAGGATCCTTATCTTATGCTGCTTTAATGTCATCAATCAATGTTGGCTTAACTTGAAATTGGGCTATCAAAGCCTGGTTTCAATCCAGGGATCCCAATTCTAATTCAATTCCCATATCAACCAATTCTTTGATCTCCCGATTGATGGCCTTCTTGTATCAGTAATATGGGCTAAACTACCCATTGACTTTCGGCTCAATGCATCTGTCACAATATTGGCTTTACCCGGTTGATATAATATCTCACAGTCATAATCTTTTAACAATTCAACCCATCTTCGTTGCCGCAAGTTTAACTCCTTCTGCTACATAACATACTGTAAGCTTTTATGATTTGTGAAAATCTCACATTTAGTTCCATACAAGTAATGCCTCCAGATCCTCAATGCAAATATCACTGCAGCCATTTCAAAATCATGTGTCGAATAATTTGTCTCCTGCTTATTTAATTGTTATATGTGCTTCATTTTTTATTTTTTTTTTGGTATTTGCTTATCTCCTTTTGGATGTTGACAAAAAGGAAGAGAGTTATATGTGATGAGCATTGAACATTGTATGGATATTGCATTTTGATGGATATATTTATGGAATTAAGTTTGTAATGAGCATTGAACATTGTGTGGATATAGTGTTTTGATGGATATATTGGTGGATATTGTATGGATGTTGTTATGTTATGTATTGATATTATGATATAAGTTGTTTAAGGAAGAACTTGTAAGCCATAGATTAAGGTGGGGTTTTTTTATAACGTTATTTGATGGATTGAATGGAGTTATTTGTCTTAAATTTAAAGCTTTTGTCATCATAAAAAAGAGGGATAGTATTGAACCCTTGATAATTTTGATCATCATTGAAAACCACATGATAAATTTCTGATTAGGGTTAATTATAATGACACCCCTGTATTTTTTCATATTATACTAATACGTCTCTATATTTATAAAATTATATTAAAACACCCCTATATTTTGTCACCGTTATACAACAAAGTCCTTCAGTCCAATTTTTTCAATTTTTCTTAGTCAAACAAGAAAAAGTTGAAATTTGCTTAAAATATTTATTTTAATGCCAAAACTACCCTTCACTTCAATTAATGGTTATTTATTAGGAGATTTTAAGTTTTTTTTCTTTTATTTTAGCTTGTTAAATTTGAAAGCAAGATCTGGAAGGGAAGAATATACGAAGAGAGATAGATTTACTTTGATTTTAGTTCATCAAAGTTGAAAGGAAGGAGAAGAAGGAAGAGCCAAAAGATAAGAAGAAAAGTAGTTGCTTATTTACCTAAAATCGAGAGATTGAAGGTAATTTGTATTACTTCAAAACAATGGTTAATGTCCGTTTGATATGTGAGGATTTGTTTTCGGCTGGGTATCTCTTTTATTTTTTGAAATTTTGGTAATTTTTTTTTTTTTTTTAAGAAAAGGATGTCTGTAAGCAGTGCTATAGCTGACAATGGGTTGGAAGGAAGGTTCTTCAACAAGTACTATGGTTGTGGCAAAAGGTGTGCAGTGAAAATCTCTGAATCTGAGAAGAACAAGAACAGGCTATATTACTCATGCCAAAATGGTAAATGTGGCTCTTTCCTAGGCTGGTGTAAGAGAGTTCATACTCTGAATCATACTAGCTATCACTCAGTAGAAAACCCTAATCCTATGAAGGCTTCTACTGTGAATCCTCATAACAATCATTCTACAGATAGCCCTAATGTTAGTGAGGATGTTGTATCTAAGACACTTTTTGAGATTATGGATGAAATGAAAATTCTGAAAGAAGAAAACTAGATGGGATTGAACAAGTTACAAGATTTTGAGAATATGCTAACTTATATGAAGATTTTCATATTGGTGATATTTACAGTTATTATTTTTATGTTAGGGATGAAGACACAATGAACTTAGAGTTTATATTGTATTATGTTGGGTAGGTATTTAGATTGCGGTTGGTGTAAGGTTGTTGAGTTATTAGTTGCTAGTGTTGTATCTTGTACTCGTGGTAATGAATGAAGATTTTGGATTTGGTACTTACTTTCATTTGTGTTTGTACATGAATTTTTTTTTGTTCAATGGAAAAGTAATATATAGCAATTGAAATATAAGGACTTGACAACTTATTATTTTAAAAACATAAGAACTTAATAATATAATATTATTAAAATATAGGGATGTAACAATAAAATATTTAAAAAACATAGGGACGTAACAGTATAATATAATAAAAACATAGGGACGTAACAGTATAATATTTTTGTTAGAAAATTTATATATTTTGTCCATAATCAGTTTGAATTGCCACCTGTACAGTATAATATAATTTTCCTTTCATCATTTAACATTCAATCTCAGAGAA
>CANXYC010052387.1:0-32418 GCA_948193065.1 Aleurites moluccanus
TTCATGCTATGTTTATACCATGGACTTTATTAAATAGTTATGCAATATTACTCTAAACAATAATAATTACTGATTAATAAATAATGCCTTTTTATTGATATATTTCTAAAAACATCATTACAATGATTGTCTTTAGAGCACCTATATTGACATTTAATCCCCCAGGTCTGGGTCAAAAATTCTAAATTTAGCCAGACTGCTATTTTCCCGGTAGTGTTTTCGACGCCGACGATTTCCGAAAAAGTATTTCATTTGCATTCTAACTGTGTCTCTAAAATTATTTCCCATTATTTCAATACTTTCAAACCATAAATTGAGAATTAAATCAGGCATATAAGATGGGACTTCCTAGGGTATTACATATAATAGGGATATCTTTTTTCGAAAAAGCTATTAAAGTTTACTTGCAAAGGTGAAGGACTAAGCAGTTTTAAGCTTGGGTAATATGCTTGTGATGAAAACGATTATAGGAAACCTTAAATATTTTGATGTAAAAGATTGCAAAAAATGATAAGACAGTTATATAGTATATACAAAGTTATTAATAAAATTATTATTGGTATAATGTATGAAATGAATATACGAGAATTTTCTGATGGTAAAAGCTAGTTTTTTTAAAGTCCTTTCTCGTTCAATAACATCGAGTTTTTCATTTACCAGTTTTTCTACTTCTTTTGTTAAAATATTTCTTTATTTTGTGAATCGTCTTAGTTTCCTTTTGCAAGTAATTGCTTAAGGAGAAAACTCACTTTATTATGAATATTTTGAAATAAAATCAATTATGAAGGATTCGAACTGACACCCTCATCTCTGTCTTCTAGTTTACTTATTTTTATATGGAATTACTAGTATTAGGAGTATTTCTAATCCTATGATGTCTTTCTGAAAGAGGTACCCGATAATCTATTCTAAGGGATCCTTCCTAGAGAATAAGAAAGAAATCAATTCTCCTAAAATGCAGTATTTTTCAAATTAAATAATCTTTTAAAAGATTCTCACTCCAATTAGAGGTCACCGAAGAGATATCTTGGTCTATAATTGTCAATCTAGTAAGACTAAAATATTATTTTTCAATATATTTTATAATATCATACACATTATAATATTTATGAACAATCTTATTATCCAAGGAAAATTTTTCATAAATAGTATCAATTCTAAGTTTTTTATCCTAATATTTAATTTTTCTACAAATTCAAATATATTCTCACTGCATTAAAAGGTAATTTCTCATTTTTGTAATAAAAAGATTTTAATTTTGTTATATATTTTTTCAGAAATTAATGAGTTTTCTTTATAAATTATATCTATAAATTAACAAATTAAAATTATTTTAAACCAAAATGAAAAATATTTTAATTTTTAAGAATCAAAATATAATTAAATAATTTATTTTTAAAAAATAATTTTTATTATTTAAAAATTAAAATTAATGAATTTTATTGTTATAAATTAAAATTCAGCATAATACTAAAATAAAGATTAAATTCAGGGTCAACGACTAGAAATCATGAAAATGATAATGATGTGTACAAGCAAAATCTCACATTGAAGGAAACTTCTCGACAAAAGGGCTTTGGTTTACTCGTTATTTTGAACAAAGAGAAGATAAGCAGAACTAGAACAACATTTCATCCTCGGAAGTAAGACTTTGAACTTTGAAATCTTAAACTCCGATCACCAAATCTCTCTTTTTCTCTCAAGAAGATGAGGAGAGTCTTCGGCGTTAAGAAAGATAAAGAACCTCCTCCTTCTATCCAAGACGCATCCGATAGGGTCCTTTCTTTTAGTCTCTATAATTTAATATCTCTCTCTCTCTCTCTCTCTCTCTCTCTTTTTCTATATTTGATTATTGTTTATTTTAGGAGTTGCAATGTTGAATTTGTAATCAACAATTGGGGATTTTTGTTTTATCGACTCTTTCGGGAATATAAATTGGGGAAATTTTTATTTTGTTTTGATAAATTTGGCATGTTTGCAATAATTTTGTGGATTGGTAATTTGAAAATTGGATTCTCTTAATTAGATTAATAAACGGGGTGACTCAGTGGACGATAAGATCAAAAAGCTTGATGTTGAGCTCACTAGATACAGGGAACAGATTAAGAAAACCCGACCTGGACCTGCTCAAGAGGCTATAAAAGCTCGAGCTATGAGGGTTCTTAAGCAAAAACGAATGTACGTATCATCCTTGTTCTTTTATGTCATTTTAATATCATAATTTATTTTTAGAATGTTTATGAATTGTGTAAATTTATTTTGCACAATAAGATGAAAAAAAAAAAATTAATATTTGTGATACGGTCAATTTGGTAAAATTTAACCATATTATGACCTACTTCTTATTCGTAAGAAGTGAAGATTAATTTGGTAAATTTTGGATGTGTTATAATGGTTGTAGTAGTTGGTTATTGATCTCATTATTAGTTTACTTGTTAATAGTGTTCTACTCCTATTTTATTATAAGTTCTTAAATATGACAAAAAGTCTTTTAAATCGTGGTGATCAATTTAGATTCTGAAGCTACAAAATTCAATAAATTGCAGTCCTTGATATTTTATGCAATTTGTCCGTTTGAAGAGCTGGCTAGAGATAACCAGCCGCCATTTTATCCATCATACTGGGAAAAGATGCATGATGTTGGATATTGAATAATTATCTTCTTTAATAATCACAGTAGTTTGTGATCGTTGGTTGATTATCTAATCAAATGATGATGTGGGATACAATTTAATGCTAAAGAATTTAATGTTTGGGTACAGCAAGATGCTCTTTATACCATTAATAATATGTAAATTGTTCAAACTTTCATAATCAATAGTTAGAAATTGTTTCTGTGTAGGAGACTCTTACTATATATATATATTGCAAAAAATGATTTGAGCCTTGTCTGATAAAGAGGTATCACACATTTTTGTCCAGTGATAAACTGCTTCCATGTCAATGAAGTTAAGTCATGGGTTTGAATGAAACCAGAAAAAAGAAATTGTTGTTTAATTAAATTTATCCTCTCAATTTTCAGCTGGTCTTGAATTAGTGGTTATTTCTGATTTTTTATTTTGGGGTATGAATTATGAATTCAAAAGAAACTTTCTTTTAAATTGTTTGAGAAACTTTCTTTTAAATTGTTTGACACATATCTAACTTAGATATAATGCATAGGAAAACCTTAGCTGTGATGCATTTATGTACTGTTGCTTGAAAGTCTCCTTTTCCTCCTGCTTCTTACATCCGTACTTTTTTCACCAACTGTCCTTAGCCTTCAACATGACCTATCTAATTATTCTCAAGAAAAGGAAAAAAAAAAAAAAGGACCTATCTGATCAGTCTTAGCAGTTTAAAATTCCAATTCTCTTTCCCTCCATTTGTTGTTAACCATATTTCAACTAAAGCTTATTGGAAAAATCTCTAGATTGCACTTTCCATGGATAATTCCTTGGCCAAAAATGCTAAGTACATGTCCTGTGTGTAACCTAGTAATTTAACTTCAATAGAGGATGTCAAATTTTCAACCTATTATGTACCATGCCATGTACATGTTTTTGTACAGACCGTTGTGTCAATTAAAAACAGATTACATTGTCTTAAGCAGTTGGGTTTTCTTATCATTTTGGATTCATGCAACTTTGAGGAAATCTAATTTTAAGTTAAAGTTCTCCTTTTTTCCTTGTTCTCTATCAATTTGATTCTAACTCATTGTTTGGGGGTGTGTTTGATATAGTGGTGGGTTTTGTGGTTTTAGTTTCCTTAAAACATAAAACCTACTATTGATTTTTTTTTTTTTATTAAAAACACTTTTATTTTCCTGTCCTCTGTTCCCTCCTCTTTATTTGTTTACCTAACCATGTCATTTGTCTTATCTGCACCACTAAAAACAGTCTCCTTCATGAGATGAACAATATAACTTTCAGATATGCACAAATCAAGAGAACATCCCAATAAAAAGGATTGACACCTGCGATGCCCAGCAAAAAAGGATCCTAAAAGGATTGGAACGATATATTCCAACAAAAGTTTATTGGTCAAATCTCTAGACTGCATTCTCCAGTCTATTAGAAGCTTGAGAGAGAGAGAATAAAATCAAAACTCAAAAAGTAACTGAATTAATAGCAATAATATCATGAGAAAGACCAAATAAAAAGAACACCTTTGTGCTAGTTTTTGACTAAATTTGGTATAAATATGTGAAGACAGATGCATGACTTGCTATTGATAGAAGATAGTTTCATGACTCTTGGCAACTGATGGAAGAGATCTCATGAAAATGGTGAGAGAGAGGGTGGAAATAGGTGATCATTTAAAGGGTGAATGATTTAATGGGGAAGAGATAGGGATTATAGAAGGCAAATCATCCCGAACCCAGATATCAGATTTGATTTGTCCGACATCGAACCCGACCCATATTTGATTTGACTTTAATTGTTAGGAATCTGAAATTCGAATTATCCTACCTAAAAGTAATCTGTATCCGAAAATTAATCGATGTAACGAAAATCCGAACTTGTGAATGAACTGATCCAAGGAGATGCCGAACCCGCTTACTGACCCACCCAGGTGACCAAAAACCCGATAATAACGCAATCCGAGAATGACTCGAATTCGATATTGGATCAATCCAAAATGACCTAAACTCAGACGCAACTTGACAGAAAAGCAACCGAACTCGAAAGCCACCCAAACTCAAAATAACCAAAATATGAGATGACCGAAATTGAAAATTATTTGATCCGAAACTATTCGATACTTAAAAAAAAACCTAAAATATGCATATAATTATAAATGGGAAAAAAAATCTAAATTATAAAATTATTTATTTAATTTTCTCAAAAAATTTAATATGAATTTTGATGGTATATATATATATATATATAGTTCTATATGTGTATTATCATATTATATTTCCAAACTTTTCCTTTTAATAACTTATGTATACATATGATTGGGCAAAATTAATTTAATATAATGTGATAACATTTAAAATTTCGCTTCATTACTTTTGATTATAGGAAGAAATATGATTTTTTTTTTCTTTATTATAAATAGAAATATAAATTGAAATACAATAGCTAATGATGTATTATATTTTTAAATTGGATTATTCATGGAAGTAGATTAGGCAATGGATATGCAAACCATATACCAATTGATTTTATTTTAAGTTGGTGGATAAACATGACTATTGAAAATTGAAATCAATATTTGCATGAGTCAATAGATAGTGAATTGGTAACCTAATTAATTTTTATGATTGATAATTGAATGTTACATATGAAATCCATATTTTAAATTTTATCATAATTGATAAAGGGCCTGGTAGTCTACTGCAATAAATTTATCCGAAACTCGAGCCAATTAACTTGGTAATTGAGATGATCCAATCTGATGATGACTTGAAACTCATTAGTGATTCGAGTAGTTGACTACTTAACCTATTGATAATCCGATCCGATAACGACCGGAACTCGATCATGACCCGACATTTTGACGATCCGACTTGTTGACGATCCGACTTGACCTAATGACGATCCAAACTCAATGATTATCCGACACATAAATTAATCTAATTCGTTGATTATCCGATTCAAAAGATAACCCAGATAAATAATTACCCGATTTGATTGATGACATTATCTGATGATGATCCGAACCCAAAATTATCCTAACTTCAATTTAATCTGAACCCGAAATGACCGATCCGAAACCGACCCAATCCGCCCATTTGCCATCTATAATAGGGATACAATAAGAAATGAAAAAACAAACTGGAAACTATAAAATATGGTTTCTTGATTCAGCATTCTTGTTTTTAAAATGCTTTTGGGAACAGCGAAAAAAGCCACAGTTGTACCAAATAGATTTTTCATTTTTTAATATTAAAAAGGCCAAAGACCGAAAACCATAACATAAACAATCGCATCTTCTTTTTAAAATTTATGCATATTTAGTTTTGTTTAACTAAATTGACTTGATCATCGTTGGGTTAGTCTTGCATTGCAACAAAATTTCTTCAATATGATACTCTAGATGAATTTGGCTTCTTTCAATTTTGTTACAACCTGGACCTAAAAACAAACCAACCTGATTATGTTTGTTATTCTACGTCATATATTGGGTTGGCCTGAGTAATTATATAAACAGAGACATTTGGTTTGGATATTGGGACATGCCCTTTAACCCAATTGATTCAACCCATGGACACCCCTACTTCATAAGATAGATGACTTTCCTCTGAATCTTGCAAAGAAGAAAGGCCTTGTACATTGAGATACCGTTTACATAGAAATGTACATTAATTTGAACATTATATGCATTTGTCATCTTTAGTGCGGAACTTGAAAAAAGAGGTACCAATTGGTACTGATGTTCTCTTTTTTGTATCTTTTAAGTTAATGAATTCAAGTAATTATGCTTGTGGATAATGTTATGGGGGTAAATTATATGAGTGATTGCCAAACTTGTTATTTGCTGGCAGTTCAATTTGTCCCGATTGTAACAATCTGTTACAATGGACTCAACTCTATGCATCAGAACCTGTCACAAGACCTATTGGAAAGGTGATTTAGCATCCTAGTCAATTATGAGAGTTAAAAGTAGTTCCTTTCCTTGCAGTTCTCACCAAGTCATTGATCCACTAACTCTCCCACCTTAGGGAGCCTATCTTTCAAGATTCTCAAAATTAACTGATCTCTCACTCTCTCTCGTCTTTTCTGTCAACACTGTGTAATTCTAAATCTTTTCTCTTTTCTAACCCTCCTTTTAAATTATATTCTCTATCTCTTGTTGCAAGGCTAATCACCATGGCTAATCCCAAAGCATTAATTACCTATTAACCCCTTTCAAAAACAAGTCTAGGGTTCATATTTATGAGGGATTTAAAACTTGTTTGATGTTAGCACCCAACATGTGCAAAAACAGGATGTGCTTCTCTACCCATCTGCCATTTGATATTCCATCCTCTGGAATTCTAATATGAAGGTCATGCTAATGACTGCCTAATTTTTCCACCCCAAGAAAAAAAAAAAAAAAAAAAAAAAACTCTTCTAACAAAATAAAATGGAAAATGAGCAGACTGATCTAGAAATGTTTGAGGAGATGGATTGAAGTTGATTTTTTATTCGTGGAACCTAGACATTTAGAAAATTGATTCTTTGAGTTCTTAGGGAAATTCTTTTGAACCTAAAAGGTAGAGGGAGCTAAAAATTTAGTTGAGAAAGACAGGTAAAGCTGATGATGCTGATAATGATAAGAATGAAGAAAAAAAAGGTATTTTGAAGATGCTTGGTTTACCAGCAGGAGAGATTGGGAGAATGTCTGTGGCCTGTTTGACGGCTTAGTCAAATTGCTTCGTATCAGCTTTTCTTTCACTTGTTTGTCTAATGTTGGTGTCAGTGGGGCCCAATTGGAACAATAGAACTTCCATGGCCACAATGGAAATTCAGTTTTAATTAAATGTCTGCAGATAAGATTTAACAATGTAATTGGTCCATTTAAGTTTGTGTTATTGTTGGATGGAATAGAAGCAATTAATTTCTCATATCCTACAGCTAGAATGATATTATATGGCTTGTTTTTATGTATTTGATTTCTTCCACCATTTGTAAATTTCAAAAATCTATTGGACAGGTATGAAGGACAGCGGGACATGCTTTACAACCAGACATTCAACCTTGATCAAGTTGCATTTGCTTCTGAGGGTATAAAAGATGCTCAACAAACTGTATGTCCTAAAGCACTTTCAACATTTTTGATGTTTTTTTATTTCAGAAAAAGTTCTTGAAAGGGTTATGCACTGTGTTTGTATGCTGTACTAATTTAATGCCCAAAGATGGAATGAGATGATAACATTATAACAAGAAGCTATTTTCTAGACACAGGCTGCTCAATAAATGCAATTTACAATTTGATTAATGGAACCATCATTATCCCCATCTGCACTTGAAATTTTATGGTGCAGTTCTTGTACCCAACCTGATAAAGTATTCCATCCACCTTCCAACCTAAAATTTAATAATCATTAACTACTGCCCCTGTGATTTATATCTAATTGACATGGGACAATGTTCCCATCATCAAGTTCCAATAGGAGAGAAGTAACCACCTAGTTTTCTTTTGAATGTTTGGTCACCTTGTGATCATTGTGCATCAATGTTCGCTTCATGGTGTCATTGTGCATCAATCCTTGCTTCATGGTGTCATTGTGCATCAATCCTATCATTTTTATTTATATCTTTAGCCTAGACCAATTGATTGTTCAAATAAACATACAACAAATAAATAAATCTTTTTTAATTAACTAGCTTGAAATGATAGCATAATTGGTAAGCATTTGCTTTAAATGAATGAATGCCTAGAGTCACCATAAATGACCCTCCACTTTCTGCCTGTGTGTGTGTGTTGATCATTTTTGTTCTATTTTCCATGAAAAAATAAGTTGCATTTTATTCTTTATGTCATTTGTTTTAATCGCGAGTTAGTATAACAGGATAGTTAAACATGAAGGGATAACTAATGCCATATTTTGAATACAATAACAGGACATAAGGAATATGGCCAAACCAGACTAGTCAAGCACTTACTTCAGGGTGGTAAATCATAATGAATTTCAGTAATATATATCTGTGGTTCTCAAAAAGCATCATTGTTCATTGACATGTTTGGTCTTAAATTTCACGAATTTCTGTTTATATATGATTTATTAATTTTACTGAAGTTAGGGTATTGATTGTGGCATGACTTTAATAATACAAAAGTTCTGACAATTGGCCTGTTTTGGGGAACTGTGAGATCACATTTATTTCCAGTTTTTGATGATCTCAAGTATCCAGTGTCATATTCTTTTTGAGGGTCAGTACTCACTCATACAGTTGTTCAGCTACTGTTCCGATCTTCCTTTTTTTTTTTTCCTTTGGTCCAGAAAATGACTTGGTATTAATCATGCGGAATGTTTAT
Source organism: Aleurites moluccanus (assembly GCA_948193065.1). NCBI lineage: Eukaryota > Viridiplantae > Streptophyta > Magnoliopsida > Malpighiales > Euphorbiaceae > Aleurites > Aleurites moluccanus. Next base: position 8,950 of record CANXYC010052387.1, read on the forward strand.
TGGCTTTTGAATTTTTAACCCACCAATACTGACATAATTATTCATGTTTAATCTATGGAATAGCTTCCTTGCAGTGCAAGAGGATGGTTGCATAATTTAAGCCTCCTCATGGCCCATAGTGGAGGTCTTGTGTTTTGGGAAAACCCCTTTCATATTCATATGTACTCTAATAAATTTTCAAAGAGATTTCATCTAAGCTTCATTATAATATACATTCCAGTCAAACTAGGACAAAATGTGATGAAAATTTGGGTATTCTAACTAGGAAAGTATGTTCTGATCAAATAGTTATAGGAGCAGAATTTTTGGTGTATTTTTTTCTTTGATGATTGAATTTGGTTGTAGGAGAATTTCATTTCTGTATAAGAAAGGAAGTGTACGATTTGTCTCATTATGTTTTAGAAAAATAAATGTCCTTATTTCTTCATTTTATATGCTAACTGCTGCTCCAGCTGGTGTAAATATACATTTTATTATAAATTACCTCGAACTACAACAACTAATTATAGCCTATAGCTGCCAATAGCTAGCAGCCAAGAGTTAACTGTAGCTTCCGACCCGACCAAGCTCAAAATCTCAAGAGTTCTATTTAAAATAAGAACATTGTACTCCTTGATGAGCAAGGAACTTGCATTAAGAAATTGGAACTATTCTTGCATTGTCATCGAAGGCTAGATCCACCATGGTCACATCGTGTATGTGGTGTTGACCTTGAAATATTCATTTTCTTGGTAGTGGCTGGGGGGATATTGTTCAAGGCTGTTAGGTGGAGTGGTATCTGTAAACCGATTGAAACAACCTGCTGCTTACCTCATGAGAGGTAGGAAATTAACATCGATCAGGGACTGTTTCGTAAAATATGCAATTAAATTTTGGAAGGTTTTCAAAGTGTGTATATACATTTTGCTCAAAAGGAAATATAGGTCCTGGGGTCATTTTAAGGGTACCAATTACTAAACTATGATTTTCCTAATTAAATTTGTTTTGTTCTCATCAGATGTCAGCATTGAAATCTGCCAATAAGGAGTTGAAAGGAATGATGAAAACTGTGAAGATTCAAGACATAGATGTATGTGATCTCTTGATTTCCCCTTTCTCCTCTCTCTATGTCTTTCATGTTAACTTCCTTTGGGAATTTAAGGTGCTCCATAGTTTAATTTTGTCATTTGTAGAACTTGCAAGATGAGATGATGGACCTAATGGATGTGAGCAATGAAATCCAAGAGACCCTGGGTAGAAGCTACAATGTGCCTGATGATATTGATGAGGAAGAACTAATGGGAGGTAAGCTCAAATTTCATCTAAAGGGTCAGTCTGGGATACTTGTTTCTGTATATATTACAAATTCTTTATTTTTATCTTTTCCTATCTATTTGATGACTGCTTGTCCATATAATCTGTTAATTTTTCAATTGTCTAACTGGTATAAAAAACGTGCAATTCAATCTATTAGTAGCATTTAACACACTCTTTTCGTGGTTCTTCTTCTTCTTCTTCCATGGTGTCAATTTGAAAGACTTAACTGCATTATTTGAGAGAAAACGTTCCATGTTTGTATAAATCATATTATTATTATTCAAAATGGACTTTGGAATGCAGAACTTGATGCTCTAGAAGCAGACATGGGAATGGAAACTGAAGCTGATGGAGTACCTTCTTATCTGCAACCTGATATGGAACCTGATATGCATGCAGAACTCAACTTGCCTCCAGCACCTACAGGACATGCACCAACACCTGCGGGTAGAAATAATGCTCAGGTAACTCTTGATAAATTTCATTATCTTCTGTTCAACCTCTTGATTTAAATATGAATAGGGCACACTTTGGTTGGAGGGCATGCTTGATACCATTACTGTTACATTATTGGACAGCCATCATCTACATGTGCCCAAAATAAATAAATAAATAAATAAAACTCATTCTCTTCTGCAGTAATAGTTATATTTATGAATTCTGGATTTCATAGTTGAATTTTGTTTGGGGGGTCAAAATCTTGCTGATATGTTGTTTAGAAACTTAGGTGGACCCAACAGTTGCATGAAAAGAGGATATTGATTTACTTTGGTTGCTTAGTTCTAATTGTCATGATAGTTGCTGTTGATTTATTTTCCTTGGATGTTAATTGATTGGCAAAGAAATTATTATTCTAGCAATTTAACGAAACAAATGCTGGATTCTGTTCATGTGAGCTTAAGGGATCAACTTGACTTTGGCCATACCTAAAAAGTAGGTTGCTTAAGCACATGAAATTAGAGTTAGATATATTGTTATTCAGGGCATATATTGCGCTGTTTTCCCTGTCCAATTGTACCAATCCATTGATTTTAATGTTCAACAGGCTGAGGATGAACTAGGTTTACCGGCTGTCCCTTGGGCATCCATACGTGGTTAGGCAACTATTTTGGAGCGATCCGTGTATATTTATGAAATGGAGGAGCTAGATGACAGCTTGCATACATATTGTGCAGAATCTACATTTGATATCTGGTGATTCAATTTGTAATTGGGATGGGATTTATTTTACTGAATAGATTTTATTTTATTTTATTTTATTTTATTTTATTTTTTTTTTTAAACTATTGGGATATTTTTGTAAAAAAACAGCAGCATTTAACAGTTTGTCAACTTGAAATATATGTGAGAGATTATTTTCGTGTGCAGGCTTTTCTATGATTCTATCCATAACGATAATAAATTTCATTAAAAAACTTTCAAGGGCACTGCAAATATCTATTTTTTTGGTTAAAACCTTCTATACCTAATAAACACTTTTGTCCTATGTTTCATGCTTATTATTAGTGAAAATGTAGGATTTGGAGATGTGTTTTTCAGCATAAGCTACATCTCAATTGATGGTCTAATGTTTTGTAATTCTCTTTTTTTTTTTTTATATATATATTTGCTAATTAAGTTGGATTATTGAGAAATTTATCTTAGATAATATCCATTGTTAAGCAACGAGGAAAGCAAAATTCTGTAATTTTTTCAAAGGGATTATTAAAAAAAAATTTCATCAACTTACTAAAACTATAGTTTTTGCATGAATTTTTAATTTGCAAATTGAATAAAAAAAATTTAATTTTTAACTTTGTGTGTACATTAAAAAAAAAAAAAATATGATATATTATATAGTTATACTAATATTTTGAATTAAATCAGTTAAAGAAATAGAAGTAGAAAATGAGAGAGTCAAATATTTAATTGGGATCGAATCGATTAAATTGAAAAAAAATTGATATATATATATATATATATATATATATATATATAATTTAATATTTAATATTTTTATTAAAAATTTAAAAAAAATTAAAAATTTTTTGATCCATTCCAATAAAAAAATCAGGTTGATTCGAATGATTAATTGGCTCATTCACTATTTTTTAATGAATTTTTAAAATACAAATTTTAGACATTGATGAAATTAATTATTAATTTAATTTTTAATTTTTGCTATTCGATCAACTAACTTCTTTCCTACCGTGATTTATACTATATCATGGAAATAAATAAATAAACAAAACAGACAGAAAATCGCAATTTACCAGAAAAGTGAAGACCATAATTTGCAGCATGATGGCTAAAACAATTGACGGCGAGGACTGGACCCATGAAGGATCAAGCACTAGCGAGAATCGCTGCTCAACGAAGGGAGTCGCTGCAGGCAAGCGATTAATGATTAGAGCAATGAAGGTCAGTAAGGCTGGAATCTAGTAAGACCAAATCTGGGGTTCGCAGCAGTGGTTGTTTGGCCTTGTAAAACTCTCGGCATTGCCAGTGAAGAAGCAGCATCCGTTGGTTGCAAATGCAGGCGTTTGAGTGATCAGAGCAGGATGATTGGCGAGAAGTTTCGCCGTTATCGGGTTCTTGATTGGGTATGGATTGCGACCTTGGATTTTAACCTATGATGAGTCTTTATCTGACTTAGGTATGGATTACAGAGATAAAAGTACAATAGAACTTGGAAGGAGCTCTTTTTAGAATTTTATAGCACTGGCAGATTTAACGAGTCGTGGAAAAAATTTAACCATTAATTGCTAAAATTTTGTTGATATTTCTAATATTTTCACCTCTCTTTCTCTAAAAATAAAACTAGAGTTTTGGATATACTCTAAATTAAGGCTGCCCCCGGCCATCTTGTTAGATAGTAGTCTTGGCTGACCTGGGAATAGATTGCAGAGATAAAAGCTTGGCCAAAGGCCAGTGAACGATATGTTAATTTCCTTTCATTTATTTTTTAAATTCCCTATTTGTGAGGTAGATTTGAACAAGTGTGAGCCCTGGGATTTGCCCTGTAAAGCTCTTAAAATTCATGTCATTATTATCCCCATTTCCTCTTAAAGTGCCTTGTCCTTGGGTTTTTGTTGGTTTAATTAATGGAGGGTCAAAATGGGTGAAAAAGATTTATTTATTTAATTTTTTTTTTTTTTTTTTAATTTCTAATCATATGATAAAAATATTAATAAAATATTATCACTTCAGTTTTGGCAACCTAAATTAGGACCGATATAAAATTTATCAAAAATTAAAAGTTTGTGATCTAATTTATCAAAATTAAAAATTCATGTAAAAATTATAATTTTTGATGATAATTAATAAATTTTTTTTAGTAAATAACCCTAAAAGAAAATAATTGTTATGATCCGAACCCAACGACATTGATTGGTATCAAGGAATAAAAAAAAATAAGACTTCTCAAACTCAATAAATCTAACTACTCACTAAATAACAAATCTATAATATAACAACTATAAATACCATATAAGAACTGTGGATCCAATTATTAAATATAACCTATACAAACATCTCGTCAATACCATTCAGAACTATTATATCATATACCTATTAAATCATTATCGATCAATGCTTAATATAATAATATAATAATAATAAAATGAGGATGTAATACCTATATCATTGAATTTATTTTTAAATTATATTTTATCGAAAAATAAAAATATTTTAATAATATTTAATAAATATAAAAATATTTTTGGATGTACATTATTTTATTCTAAAGAAATAATTATTCGTAAAGAAAAATATTTTTTTAAGATTTGATTTTGAAGTATTATATTATTTGTCACGATCCGGTTTCCCAGACCGCGACGGTCCTAAGGCACGGAGATACCAATGGCGACTGTGAACACTCATTTTTTACATCCTTTGGACTCGTGCCAACTCGAACGGCATTCCTCGGAATCAAACCCGTGCTCTGACGGGCTCAGATGGCCTCAGAGCGGAGTCAGGCCAGTGTTGCCACCCTCCAGGCATAGCATTGCCGCTAGAGAGGGGTGGCAGCACCGCCACAGCCTCTTGGCGGCATCTGCCATGCCCAAGGGCAGCAGCCGCCCTGCTTGCCACAGTGCCGCCATCCTTCAGTCCCTGTGCCGCCCTCCTTCAGTCCTTGTGCCGCCAATGCTTCTGGCGGCGCCGCCACCCCCTTCTGGCGGCAACAACTTCTCTTGCCGGCGGCAGCAACGTTCTGCACTTGATTTCTTCTGAATCCCACATCGAAAAATGATGGGATTCGACCCCCAAAACTCCTATTGTAAATAGAGAGCCTCCCCCCACCTTCCAAACACACAAAAACACAGGAAGACTCACGGGAGCAAAGAAAAGAAGACAAGAAATCGTTTTCATCATTAGATTTCGTCTTTTTTCCTCTCCAAGTCATATTTTCTTCTTTTTTAGCTCTCTTGAGATTTAAATAGTTGCTATTAGGGGTGTATTGAGCTTCTCAGTTGAATATTTCTTCAAAGCAAGGTCCCTCTGCCGGTTTGTTTTCTTAAGAACTAAGAAGGCATCACGACCCATCTCCTCGGACGTCATCCGATCCAAGGTGGAAATCCGATCCGGAAAAGCACTCCGTCTGCCAACATCCCTAAAAGCTAGGGCAAAGGTATCGTTTCCTAACTCATCTTCTTTATTTTGGTAGAGCATTAAAATAAAGAATCAAAACATGATAAATTGGGCATAAATCAACCCTCCTTCGCGAGAAGGAAAAACTGCATGGGTTTTGATTCCCATTCGACGGGATACACAGGCAAGCTGTATAAAAGTTTCAAATCCAAAAAAGACAAAAACCATCTCTTTTCCTTTGATTATTTGCTTAATTTTGTTTGTCAAATATATTGTTTGGGGAATGTGTGATCAACCTAGAACCCATAAGGGTTAGAGTTGATATCCCCTATTTTTGAGGTTTTGAGATGTAATAATTTACTTTTATCGCTCTCTTTAATTATTTTATTCTATTTCAATTATTCATGCATTTATTTATTTGCTCATGCACCTTATATGTCATTCTTTAATTGTTCATGAAAATCATTTTAAATCAAGGTTAAAATTGAAAGCCAAGTTCAACCGAAAACCTAGTCCCCGAACCCTCTTTGGTTTCGAGGACTAGTGCACTTTTTCCTTTGGGATAAGATTGGAGTCAAATGGGTTTTTACCTTAAATTTTCCCTATAAAAATAACTTAAGGTGGCAACTTCAAAACATCAAAATCGTTTTCAAATAAAAGGCGCTAAGCTCGTCTCCTCCGTGAGAAATTGCCCCATAATAAGCACTCCGATGCTCCAATGCCTCTTTTTCCTTCGAAAAGGGCGGGCCCGAATGGCGGTGCTCGGGTGAGGCCTCACACAAACTCAATTAAGAAAAATTATGTGATTAATTTACATGATTGCTTATAATAATACATTATTATGATACAATATGTATAACTATGATCATGTGGATTAAGTAACATTGATTGTTGCAGATCCATATGATCTTTTAAAAGATTTATATCTGAAAACAATTATCAAAGAAAACTTAATCAAGTAATTAAATTAAAAAACCAAATATAGCACAATGCTTTGGCAAATTATCCTTAGGTTTATCTCTTACTTTTGATTATGATCCAAGTTTTAATATCGCAATGCTAATAGATTTTCTTACTTTATGAAAAAGGCTTAGGTATGAAAATGGTTTGGATTCAAAAAAGATTTTTCTTCTTTAATGGAACACAAACCAAGAAAGAGCTCTTGTTTGTGTTCTTTCAAGAAGTTAAAAAAAAAAACTTGATGTGATTATTTAAAGAAATGTTTTATGTGTTATGTGTTATAATTCACAAAAGAATAGAGTTTTGAAGTAACTTTGTATTTATTTCATTAGATTTTTGAAAGAAGAGGAAGCAATGGAAGAGAAAGTCTCCTCAAGTTTAAAGCAGGAAAAACTGCAAAAAAGTTTCGAAAGAAAATCCAAGAAAACTTCCCCCCTCTTTGAAGAATGAGAGGGATATTTACTGGGAGGAAACCTTCGAAAAGTTCCTAAATAGTTTAGCCCCAAATATTTGTATTTTTAATTAAATAATTTATAAAACAGTTATAAACCTCTAACATATTTATTTGGAAAGCTTTCCAATTAGCTTTAAGGCAAGTACTTATAATCTTCTTTTTTAGCTAAAATAAAATCGATTGTTCTAAAATAAAACTAAAAAAAAAAACTTAAATGTACAATTTCTTATTTTGTTTAAAAACAAAATTGGAATTTAACAAAAACCATTCAGGTAAGAAAATAGATCTGGAGGCACTAAAAAAAAAAAATTGGATAAGGAAGCAGAGGAATGGGTTCGAGACAAGCGATAAGGCTCGGGACTGAGGTAGAGCCTTGTGGCCCTAACACAAGTTCATGCATCTCTGGCTAAGCCGTGAGATCTTGGCTGTGAGGCCTTGATGCAAAGCTATAAGGACTTGATGCAGAGCTATGAGGCTTTGCATTCAGTCTTGATGGCCTAACTTCACACAGGCCTGCTGCCTTCTTCTGAAGCCCGTTTGCCCTAACCTCAATTTGGGCTTCCAATCTTGACCCAAAACCTTTTTAAACTTATCCAAATGATTATTTAACACTTTTAAGACCTAAAACAACAAAACACTAGTCTAAATCCTTAGTTATAAATCATAAAGGCTTAGCAACCTCACCGATTCGTTTTCATGTAAAAACCATTTTATGAAAATATGGTTGGATAAAACTCATTTTCTCTAAAAACAAAGAATTCTTTATAATTTTGATATCCAATGTCTCACTATTAGGTTTTAGCTCAAACTCAAGTGTGTAAAAATTTGGTGTCTATACTTTGCTTACTTTAATAGGGTTAGTGTAATAAGTGTGCGAGTGTACAAATTCATGAAAAAACCATACTAAAGTCACCTAATTTTTAGCACAGAAAAATTTAAGTGTCATGACTCGTTTCCGGATCGCGACGGTCCTAGGGCACGGGTAGACTTAAGGTCACCAGAAACCCGTAAAACCCATCAAACAATCCATTTATCAATCATTCAATTAATTTTAATTCATTAATCAATACTTAAATCCTATTTATTACTTATAAATTTTATAGAAAATTTTGCCAGAGTTTCCTTTGTAATTTTAATGTTATTCCATACCCAAAACTGGGTCTCTCAAAAATTACACAGCATGCACTAAAAATTATTTTACACTTTCAATAATTTGACATCCTTATACCCTCAACTTCACAGATCAATAATCACACATGGCACTTCTAAATTTCTTTTAAAACATGAAAATTTCATTTTATTATTTACCTCTATCACTGTCTTTACCACTTTATTATCATTGATATTTTCAATCATTATATGTTACAATTTTTAATGTCACTGTAACTTTAAATATTTCACTGTTCATACATCATTATAGTACCTAATCATCTAATTATACTCAGTATCATGTAGCTCTATCAGTGGACACTTATAACCTTTAGTGAATAAAATTTTACCTTGATGTACTTGACATTCCAAGTCGGAAAAAGAAATTGACTTGGAATCAGCCTTCACTATCTCATTCCTGTAAAAATTATAAACCACAATAGTGTGAGTATAAAAATACTTAGTGAGTATGCATACATCATTACACATGTGATATGGGTATATGGTAACTTAGTATACCAATGGAAGTTTAATAACAATGATTACAATGAATGAATATCAGTATATTCATTTTTCATGTCAAGGTTAATTATTTGCACACCAAATATCTTTGGAAGTTGGGAATAGTTAACAATTAAATCAATGATAGAATGGCCATCAGTGGTAAGCAATAAGGTATAAGTTTGGAATCAATGAACAGGTAAGTAATACTTGTATCATGTAGATAAGACAGATAAAGGGCCCTGAAACACATAGACTATGTGTAATCATATAGTCGATCTCATATCAAGGAAAAATAAGACTAATCAGATCTTATGGCTAGGACAATTAACCCTTCCCAGCTAGGGTATTACATATAGTCAATGTGAACATTGCCGACGGTATGTACCCACTACCCCGTCGGTGAGGCAGCTCTGTCAAATCTACATGTAAATAGGCCAATGAAAATCAATAACAATATTAAGTATTCATTAGGAACATTACGGTACAGTGGCTTACTTGTCAATACATTTCATTAGTCATATATTAGTTTCTTTTCTTAATGCAAAGGTAGCAATTAACAATAAATATCATGGTTAAACATTTGGTGTGCATACCTTTAGAAGTAATTCGGGTACATAATCAATCAAAAACAATAGGCATTTCAATATCAATAACAATCAATGGATATGAATGATTTCAATATTTAAGAATGATAAAAAATGATCAACAATAGCAATGAGGCATTTAACCAATAAGGAAACATATTTATTGGGTCAACAAATCAAAACATGGTATGCATAATGATGTATACATTACTCACCTTAGCTTATAACTTGTACATTTTCCTTTTCCTTTATCCTTGATTCTTTGCCTTATCTCTTTTGGTACTCATCATGTCTTTTATTCATTCTCGCCTCTATATATCCAATTAATTTTCTTTTAAATACAAGTTAACATAAAATTTCATTACTTATACTAAAGAAAATTACTAAAATTTCCAAGTTTTAGGTTTTGCCTATAAGAACCTTTACTGGCAGCCTATGCTTCATTACTTATATCTCTCTCTACAATTATCCAATTGCTTCAATTCTTATTCCTAATTAAACTCAACGTATAAAGTTATAACATATCCAAATTTCACATTAAAATCATTACTATATAATTTATGGTGTTAATTTAAACTTAGGCCTGTAACCAGCCCTGCTACCCTGCATTCTGTCTGCAATCCTATTCTGGTAGATTCTGTTCTTTTGCTAATAACTCAATCAATACTTAACCAATTATTGTAATTCATTTTCCTATTGAAAATATACATATAAAATTATAACATATCCAAATTTCAGAATTTTTAAATTATTTAACAATTATTGGTGAATTTCCAAAATTAAACTACTGCCTTGAAATCTCTATCCAGACATGCCCTATTTCTATGCCTATAATTAATTCCGTACTCATAAAATTACAAAAAAAGTTTATATAAATTTAGATAACACATAAATTAACATTTTTTATTTTTAACACTCTCTCTAATTCAAACTTTAAGGTCCTCAAATTAATACAATTTTGTAACCTATATTCTGTTAAATAGTCATTATGGGCAGTCTATATTTATGACCCAATATCTCATAAACCACAAATTTAATTACAAAAAAATTTTACAGAATTATATATATGACAAAAATGAACACTTTTAATGTTGAACATTTCTTCTAAATCTATCTCTATTATTATGTATAATAAAAAAAATAGTAGCATTTTTTCACAAACCTAATTCCAAGCCAGTCATAGTTTTTACTCAAGAAATCTTTCCTCAATTTGAATTTCACAAATTCCTTTTACATAAGTATAATTAACACATTTATCTATAATTTTCATGTTTTAACAATCTCCAAATTCAATCATTAAGATTTTGGAATATTAGCCTCAAATTACTGCCTCTAAACAGAATTTAGAAACTATATAAATCCTAACTCATTTTTTACATTTTTAACTTAATTACCTCAATTAGTTGCCAAATCATGCTATAGAACTCTTAAATACAATTAAAAATGATAATTTTAGAATTATTACCTTTGATTAAATTCTCAAATTCCATCTTCTTTCTTCTTCCATAAAACTTAAATACCAATTTCCTTTCTTCCCTCATCTTCTTTCTTCAATTTCCTAGCTATTTTTGGTTGATTTCTATGGAAAAATTGGAAGACTTCTTTTTTGGTTTTTCTCCTTCCCTTTTGTTTCGGCTACTCCTCTCCAAAATGGCAGCCAAGACATCTTCTTTATACACTAAAACCAATTCCAAAAAGAAATGAAGACAAAACAATAAAAATTTCTAGATTTTTGGCTTATTTGGCACCTATTTAATTAATTAATAAACTAATTAATCATTTTTTCTATCAATTATTCATCTCTACCACCATCAATTTTGTCCACCTAGCTTATTTCTAGAATGGGTGGGTCCCACAACTTTGTTTAATTATGCTTTTGGCCCAAAATTTTTCTTATTTGCATTTTTGACCACAAAATTTTCTGTAATTTATTCTGGCTATTCTGTTTACATTCAACCTCAAGTGTGGGAAGTGGAATACCTTATTTTAAGTTATTCTATCATTTAAAAATAGTTCTGGGTCATTTCTGGATCCCAGACAGTTGATTTTCAAAATTGTCCTCAAAGTTACCTTTATTTACAATTTTGCCATTATTCTCATTTTCAGTGTTCCAAAATATTTTTCAACTCTTTTTTTTCACCATAATTTCACATAAAATTAAATTATTTAATCCCCTTATGTTTGGTTCAGAAATTCTAAAATTAGCCAGATTGTTATTTTCCCAGCAGTGTTTTCGACACCGACGATTTTCGAAAAAGTTTTGCATTTACTTTCTAACTGTGTCTCTAAAATTATTTCCCATCATTTCAATGCTTTTAAACTATAAACTAAGAATCAATTCATGCATTTAAGATGAGATTTTCTATGGTATTACATTAAGCCTAAAAGACAATAAAAGTTAGGAACCTCAAACATGAACTTGTTACCTTAATGTATTTTCCATTTTGTTCACATTGGGAACCTCTTTCCAGACAATGCAAATATCCCTCCCTCAGAGAAGTCTTCTAATGAGATGACGATCTTCATTAGGTCTACCATCTAATGCATCAAGAATCTCTTTTCAGTCAATGCAAATACCTCTCTTTTAAAGAAGTCTTCTAATGAGATGGCAATCTCTATTAGGTCAACCATCAAATGCTACGACAACCTCTTTTTAGCCAATGTGAATACCCTTTTTCAGAGAAATATTCTAATGATATGACAATCTCTATCAAGCTAACCATTTACTGAATTGGGAGCCTCTTTCTAGTTGATGCTAATATAGATCAACCATCAGATGCATTTCGGACATCTTTCCTATTAATGTGAATATGAATCAACCATCGAATGCATTGAAGACCTCTTTCTCAACAATGTGAATATCAACCATCGAATTCATTAGAAAATTTTTTTCTCAATAATGCAAATATGAATCAACCATCAAATACATTGGGGACCTCTTTCTTGTCAATGTGAATATAAATAACCATCGAATGTATTGGTGACCTTTTTTCCTTCAATACGAATATACTCGATTTGTTCTTTTCCAGCTAGGGTTTTCATGTTCAATTTTCTTTTAGGTCATTACCTATTCTATCTTTCTTGTTTGATCCTCACCTTTTTTTTTCATTGAGGTAATCACATTTTCTTTCTTTTGTACTTAGGTTCTCACTTAATCATTTACATCCTCACCTAATCATTATAGTTTATGTCCTTATCTAATCATTATAATTTAGGTCTTCACCTAATCATTTGCAAATATAAGGAAAAAATCTCATCTTTCTTTAATGGCAAATGACATCTAATCATGGATCATTACTTATATTTATGAAAGATGCAAATGTGTGCAAATAATCACAAAGGATGATTCCTAAAACTCAATATTTATATATGTGCACATCATTTCCCATAAGGCTTATCTATCCAATTGCAAACTTCTTAAAGAAAATGTGATCCTTAGTGAAAAGAAATGTGAACTACTTTTAGCAAGAAGAATATCATAAAAACAACAATCTTTGAGATAGTGAGAAGAAAAAATAACTTTAAGATGCAGGTTTTCAAGAAAATTTAAAGATTCAATAACCATTTTTCATCATAGGGAAGCATATTCGAGAATTCACTGTTTAGGATATAAGGGCGCACCAGAATTTTAGTAAAAATCCAAACTTTAAAGATGTTTGAAGCATTAACTTAAGGGTTTGCAATTCTACTTCTCATATGATTTGCGGAATCTTTCATTTTCATGATTATTATTAAATTTATTTGCTTTCTTTATTCTTTTGCTCTAGTTTTTGCCTATGTCACCTTTTTAGTTTTCAACTTAATGAGTTTTTCTTTTCTTCTTTTTTTCACTCTGCTCTAACTTTTGTATAAATCACCCTTTCAGGTTTTTAAGTTGGCGAGTTTTTCTTCTTCTTTTTCTTTTTCTATTCTTTTCTTTCTTTTTCTTTTTCTCTTTTCAAATTTGGTTATTTCATGAACACAAGGATGTTTCTTCTAAAAATATGCAAAACATAATCTATTCCATTAGACAAGTATTATACTAGGTTGATGCAACTTCATTCATTTAATAAGAGTATAGCAACATTTGCATGACTTCATATGAGGCCTCGTCCGTGCGCCGAGAACCAGAATGCTCTTTCGGATATGATCTCACATTATCAAAATACCTAGTTGACTGGAAGTTTTGTTTATCAATTCTTTTGAAAATTTGTTTCATTTCTGTTTTGAAACCTATTTTGTGTTCAAATCTGTTTTGAAAATGAGTTTTGGCAGTAGCTACCTTAATTTTATTTTTGTTAGGAAAATATAAGGAAAAACTCAAAAAATAACTCTAATTTAATTTTGCACAATGGATAAAATAATTAGACCTTCGAACGGATCTAAGTTTGTGGACTAGATTTTGATTTAAGAAATTCTGATTTGACTTTAAATTAATTCTAACTTAAAATTATGATTTCATAAACAAAATAATATTGCATGTCATATATTGGATCCTAAAGTAGTAAATAAATCATTTAAACCAGTAAATAGTAACACCCTCAAATTTCATCCATATGACCTTAGATACATCTTATATAAGTATAAATAAATTTGATTTAGACATTAGAATATCATATTTGCGCGATTTGACAAATCGCTAAAAATCGACCTGATAGATAGGTAAGCATATCTACATTTCGATTAATAAACGAGTTCAAAGTTGTAAATTTTTAATATCCCTATTAGACTCATAAGCCGAAAAAATATAAATATTATTTCAGAAAAGAAATGGGACAAAAATATGAATAGTTAAAAGTTTCAGGTTAAACATGCAAATACAAGAAGTGTTGAGGGGAAAATTGAATTTTCGGAAAGTTAATTAATATAAATAACTTCTAATTCTTCATAAAATCAGAAAATTTTCTTCCTCTACCATTGTTGAACTAGCTGAACCATTCTTCATCCAAACTTCTCCATTTTTCTTCAAATTTTCAAGCAAAATTGAAAGAAAACTTGATTAAACTAGTTTCCACAAAAAATTTCAAGAAAAACAAGCTAGAAATTGAAAGGGAACTCCACCTACACAAGAAGCTAATGTATGGAAAATGAAGGGGTGATGGGTTGTTTATACAGTGCTGAAGGGCATTTTGGTCTTTTGGAGTCAGACCTGATCTGGCGGATTTGCCTACCTTGTCTGATGCATCCATCATAAAGGATGCATCCATCATAAAGGCCCGGTAGATTTTTAGCCTGAAATGGATGGATTGCCGCTAAACATTGGTGGATCTACCACTATGCTTGTTGGAATTCACCATATTTTACTGGTGGATCCACTAGACACAGCTGGCGGATTCTGCTGGCTTATTTGGTGGATTCTCACACGTCTGTCTGTTTTTCTTCCATCCATCCATTTTTGAACCTCGGATGGGTCCTGTTAGGTTCGGTGTGATTTCATCTAAGGTCCGAGGGTATGAAATCCCGTATTCATAGTTGTCCCCCATCAGGTTTGGCAATTTTGACCAATGAACTTGTTGGTAATGAACCGGTATGCTTCTGTCTATTTGAAGCGAGAAAAATGTGTTTGGGGAATGTTTGGGATTGTCTGTTGCTTTAAGGGTCCATTTTGTTGCATCTAGATCAATTTTTGATTTTTTTTTTTATGTTTTGGCGTTTTTGGTATTTCCGATATAATAGGAACAATCTGAGTTAGATTTAGACAAATAATAGCTCAAAAAATAGAAAAATTCATATGGGCGTGATGGAATTGACGGTTCTAAAATCCAAGGTGAAACGGGCGAGATATCGCATTCCCACATATTTGCAACAAACCACGGGACATATTCGTCACTATGGAATTTTTTGAAAAGTTATAAATATGGGTGCTCCTTACTCATTTCTTCACTTCATTTTCAACTTTTTCATCTGTCTCTAGACCTTCTCTCTCTAAGATATCTCTGTCTTTAGCTCTAAATGGCTTATGCTTTTGAGAGTCTCATTAGTAGGAGTGGCAAGTATAATGCACCCAGAGAGAATAATGACCCGAAGGTTTTGCTAAATGAGCTTGAGGATCATGTATCCTAGACTGGTCAAAATGGAGGTATGTTCACCAGTTCTGTTCATCCATTTTTCATTTTGTTTGTTTGTTCAACAATTTGATTTGTTTGAATGTCTGTCTCTTTATCTGTTTAATAATATGTTTGGTTGTTTACTATTATGCTTGTCTGATTATCATTCTGTTTGGATGATTACCATTTTGTTTAGTTAATTACCATTCTGTTTGACTGATTACAATTCTACTTATCTGATTATCATTCTGCTTAGTTGATCACAATTCTGCTTGGTTGATTACCATTCTGTTTGGCTAATCACCATTTTGTTTGACTAATTACCATTCTATTTGACCAATTATCAATTTGTTTATCTGACTATCATTCTGCTTGGTGGAATACTATTTTGTTTGGCTGATTACCATTATATTCTGTTGATTATAAGTCTATTTGGTTAATTACCATTTTGTTTGTTTGAGTACCATTATGCTTGGTTGATTACTATTATGTTTGGCTGATTATCATTCTGCTTGGCTTATTACCATTCTGTTTGACTGATTACCATTCTATTTGGCATTCTGATTTTCTTTCTTTCTTTCTTTTTTTTTTTTTGCAACAGGTCAGCCTTAAGAATAAAGGTGGTGTTCATAATTTGTCCTTTGTCATTCAGTCGTTAGGAAGGACTAAGGTTTTCGAATCGCATTGCAACCAACTGGGTTCCACTTTCTCCTGAGTATTGATCTCAGGGGTGAGAGCTATAATGATATGATAAAGGCTCTTGCTAAAAGGTGGTGGGATACTACTAACATTTTCCACTTTTCTTGAGGAGAGCTTACATCGACTCCAGTAGGTGTAAGCATACTGACTTACATTCGGTTTGGCACTCATCCGTTGGATTTATGGATAGATTGGAGAAATAAGTATTCCAACGAGGAGTATAGTTCCCTGATCTTGGCTCTTAGACACTTTGAAGCTGATCGAGCCCATGTCGGAGGTTGCAAAAAATGTTGACATGGTTGCCCATCTTTATCTGCTTCTCATCATTGGGTGTACTTTTAAGCATACATGTCGATATATAGTGGACCTCAATATAATAAGGAGTTTCGATGATATGTACGTTGTTGGCAAGTTTGATTAGGGAGGTACGGTTATGAGCACTATGTATCAAGATTTGACGGATCTTTTCCTTGGCTACTATAGGTACTTACCTTATATGGAACGTAGGCCCCTTATTTGTTACTCTGTTTATTATTCTTTTAATCTGTTCAGTATTTCATCATTCTATTTGATTGGTCGCTATCTACTTGCTATGATATCTGGTTGTTCAATCTGTTATGACTATTCAGGCTTGGGCTTATGAGAACTTCCCTGTGATTGCTCCCCTTTTGAAGTCACCGGGGCATGATTTATTTCCCATTAGTTGTTGATGGATCAAAAAGAATTGGGTTGACACTGAGAGGTGCAATCTCCCCATCTACGGTCCTTTATTGGTGCATTGACACTGAGCCAGGTATTTTGTTTACCTTTTCAGCCATTTCCTTATTTTGACTTATTGTGCTTTGTAGGTCTCATTTTAGCCCTATGAGGGAAGATTGGCCATGATGCCGGAAGGGTTACAATTATGTCGAGGCCTAATTGAGCGTCAGATGCCCCTATGATCCCTTACTTTTGATTGTATTATCTAAGAGAGTGAGTGACTGCACAAACTGTGGGTAGGTAGGTGGTTCCGGACCATCCTCATATGGACATACGACAGGGGAGGCACATTCAGGCTCTTGCTAAGCCATATAAGGGGATTTCTTGGGAGTTGTTTTATAAGCCTAAGGAATCCTATACTGCTTTTTGTAATACCTGTTTGATGGGTCATGTTGGCGATTTATATAGATTAAGGGGACGACCTACTATTGCACCTATTGATCCCATAGTTGGTTCATCATCTAGGCCCGCAACTATACCATTCTCCAAGCCTTCGATGGGGCCAAATTTTGCTGTTTCTTTTGGGTTCCCTATGTTGGGTATTGACCTTGAGTCGGCTACTAATCCTGGATCATCTTTTACTGACTTCCTCTAGAGGACCCATCACTAGTTATCTGAGGAAATTGAGTACTTTGATCCTAATGGCGAGACCTGTGCTCACCAGATTTTGACCTGGATGAACCCATGGTTGTTGCCACTTTCTCCACATCCAAAGGTATTTTTTTATTGCTTTGTTTGTATTTTGCTTTTTAGGAATGATCTTTCAGCAGTCTATTCTGATCCTTTTCTATTTCTATTCATTTGTAGCCTCATGAAGACTGGGATCACCATACTTATCAGATTGCATAGAGGATGGAATTGGAAATGAGAAACATATTGACCCTTCTTGATTTCGCTAGTGATGGGTCTCGCTTTGAGAAGGCATGTCAATGTCGTGGCCATGGTCGTTAACTTTCGTTCCCTTGTACTTTTTTTTGTTTGTACTTTCACTTGGTTTTTACTGGGCTAAATTTGTAGAACAAATAATGAATGTTTTATGTCGGATGTATACAATGAATGATTTATGTATGGACTTTTACTCGACTGTCTTTTGGTGAATGTTATGAATGCATGTTTCTATGTATGATTTATGCAATTATTGACACTAATTTTTAATACACCTTGAGCCAGAGCTGAAGCCCAATGATGTAGCATTAAGAATCGAGATCGTGAGAATAAGGTTGCTTGTCAAAGTGATTACTTTTGCTTTTGGATCGAGGAAATTGCTAGGGTTGTCTTAATATAAAGAATATATTTTAATATTTTATATTTTAATATAAAAAATGTCAAAATGTATTTCAAAATGAATTTGGATCATTTTAGGCCATATTCGATGGTCCATACGCAAATCAAGCCCGCAGGCAGTCACCGGCCCGGTTGCGGCAAGTCATTGGGCTCGTATAAGCTTGAGGCTAATTTAAGTTTTTTCCTCAATAAAAAGAATTTAAGAACTATTTCAAGGGTTCTTGAAAAGTTTTGGGTCATTTCGAATGGATCGGATACAAAAATGGCTCGCGGAGGGTCGACAAGCCCGTTTGTGGCAAGCCTTCGGGCCTGTGCATTAGCCATTGGCTTACGGCTTCTTACAAGAGTTGTGTGGCTACTTGCAAAGCCATACAACCCAAGGATGGGCAGCATGACCCTTGCTTGGGTTGTATGGCTCTATTAAGGGTCACATTGCTCTTCCACGAGCCTGTGAGCTTCGGGCCCATTCGCACGCATTGCCACTCATCTTCGCCACCCCGACCTGATTTTTCTTCCAATTTTGGAGATTTCAGTTATGTTTTTATGCCAAATTAGCTTCTGAAAGGTTTCCTATTTGGTGTTTTAATCAAAAATGAAATTTAGATTAAAAGCCAAAAAGGAAGCTTTAGGGGCTCTTGGTTGGCTAGTAACCCTAAAGCTATTTTGAAAGCTATATTTTAACTAGTTAGGATATTTTATTACTTAGGAAATCTGAATAAAAATAAATAGGAGTCTTTTATTCTTATTTCCTTAGAAGCATTCTATGATTAAAAGTACCAAAGTTAAACTTAGTTTTGCATGTTTGATGCCATAATGCCTAGTTTAGGTTCTAAACCCGAAAATGGGCATGCTTATCTTTATGTGACAATATGGCATGATTGAATGTATGGTAAAATGACTTTAAAATGAACATAATTCCATGAATGAATAATTTGAGCATAAACTTTAAATGCATAGGGCATGATGGATTGAATACCAACTTTGTTGCTATGCAATATAAAGTGCTTCTTATAGGTTAGTATGCCATGATTAGGTTAGTTGTTAAAAGTGGTTTAACTTGAGAATGATGTAGTATATACATTATTATTTTGACACGTTTTAATCATTTGTATGTAAACCAAATAGTTAAAGTGTCATGATTATATGTTTTCCATCATGCATATGGTAAACATGATTAGAAAGAAGCATGATTATCTTACAAAGTACATTGTACATGTATTTGGATTATATAAGCTAACTATATAGGGATGAAGTAAATAAAATGAATGGTATGAATAACATAAGGTCTATTAGACCCAAGCATAAAAGATAAAAGGGTCTAAAATGCATTAAGGCCCAAGAAAGGCGAAGGTACACATGTTTCATTTAAAACATTAAATTGAGTAATGCAATTTTCTTTTTGCTAATTCTTTATTTTGAGATGTTGAATGAATGAATGTTTATATAATTATGTGAATATCTTGTTAGGATTAGATTGTTCATTTCTCCTTCCATTTCTTTAGGGCTAGTGAGGATTCTTACTATGCAATGAACATTATATGAAATTTTTAGGCTTGGCCTTGTGAGATTGTACAATTTACTAGACCTTGTATAATTCCATCTAAGGAGATTGAGTTTTAAGTGAGATCTCTTGTGACTCCTCCAATCTTTCCTGAGAATTGTGCTTAGTCTGGTTTATGATCTGGTCGAGCATATGCCATGATAGAACTTACCTTTTTTTTGGCTTATGGATTGTTTCTTTCAATGCTATGCCTAAGTTTGTTCACCTATGGCTTTTAGCTAAATAGGGAGGCTATCCAATGACCAGGTAGGCTGGGGTGCCTAACACCTTCCTAAATCTGTATCCGATTTTCTTACTTGGATCTCTGGATAAGGTGGCTGGTGCTTAGCCAAGGATAAAATCATCACTCAGTTCCTAAAGGAAGGAAATACAATTCATTTGTGGTCTCTATTACACCG
The DNA here is from genome assembly GCA_948193065.1 of Aleurites moluccanus. Taxonomy (NCBI): domain Eukaryota; kingdom Viridiplantae; phylum Streptophyta; class Magnoliopsida; order Malpighiales; family Euphorbiaceae; genus Aleurites; species Aleurites moluccanus. Next base: position 29,193 of record CANXYC010052387.1, read on the forward strand.
TTAATCGAGTGGTGACTCCTTTCTTCGGTTTAGTTAATCCTTACCGATCTACCTTAGGTTCGAATCCAGACCGTCACCGCAAAAGACACCACAGTAATGCATATGATTTTTGATTGATTTACATGTTGAAAAAGTACATGTATGTATGTACATGCCCCAAATTTCCCCAAAATGATTTAAAAATTGGCTTGGATTGCGAAAATCTACTACGGCTGTATCTGGTGGATGCCACCAGGCAAGTTGGCAAAATTTACCAGGTAGTGGTGGCAGATCTGCCACTACATCCTAGTAGATTCGCCATTCCTATCTGGTGGATACAGTAGATAGGGCCGGTGGATCAGCTGGACCTGGACACTTTTTGGGATTTTGGGGGAGTTGGCTATAAATACCCCCTTATGACATTTAATTTGAATCTTTGTCACTTCAAATCCTCTCACTTTCTCTAGATTCTTTTGGTGGTTTCTATCTGTATGGAACCCTTTTTCAGTTATGGTATGTTTTTATGGATCAAGAGTCTGGACAAGATAGAGAAAATAAACTTGGGTTGCTATGACATCAATTTTGTTTTGATGCTAAAAAGTGTGAGGGTAGATTGGGAGTTCTTGGGTGTTTGCTTATGGTTTTGGGACCCAGCTGACCACGTGTTCCACTTTGGAAAGATCATGAAGGAGCTATGCCCCACTTTTGAGGAATTTAGTGTGATCCTTGGTAGCAGTATGGATGCTACCTTAGCTAGGCCAGAGTTCAAGGTTGGATATTTTTAGTCCTTTCAAAGGTTGTTGCAAGTGAGTCATGATTTTGCTGGCTAAGTGGTGAAGGATGGTTGGATCAACTTGGCTATGGTTATAGAAGAGTTTATGGATTATGGTGATCTTGGAGATGTGGACAGGCAAGGGCTTAGGATGGTAACATTGGTGCCATATTTGATAGAGGGGTATTTATTTCCCAGCTCTCCGGGATGGGGTAGCATGACGATGGTGGAGTTGTGTAACACCTTATTCAAAACCTAGAACCTGAACCACAAAGGGCTACCTTGAAAATTTTGACTTGACATAATTGTTGTGATTTACTATATGTTTATGCTTGAATTTGACATGTATGCATGTTTTATGATGTGTTTGTATGAGTAGAGGAGGTTAAAAGTCTGTTAGGAAGCAATCAGGTAAAATTTGATTTTTCGTGAACTAGGGGCAAAATGGTCATTTCACACTCTTTGAGTTTTTAGTGGAATTTAACATTATATTTGATGTTAAAAGAAAATATTAGGACATGAAAATAGAGGTGTAATAGTCATATGAATTAATGTTGGAAGATTTAAGCTGGTAGAAAATAGTTACGGGAAAGGTTAACTGAAAAGGGATCAAATTTGAACTAGGGGTTGTATAGTCTTTTTCTAAGGTATATGGACTTATTTAGTATATGAAAGTATATGGTGACCATTTTAAGTTAACCTAAATTAAACTATTGGATGGAAAAATTGAATGGTTAGTAAGCTAAGTTGCATATTCTTTACTATAGAATCAATGTATAGGATTATGAACTTGATATTTAACTTGATTTTTACCACCTCTTCTTCAACCTTAGCCATTTTCATACAACTTTTCTCTCTCTTCCTAAGCAAAGTTTCGGCCACTTTTGATTTCATTGATACCAAGTTATTTTATTTCATTTCTTGATTCAAACTAGTTAATTCCATCATCCTAAACACAATTCTAACATTAGAATCAAAGAAAAATCAAGAAAAGTTGATAAATTTAAGTGTAACACCTCAGTTAAGGCTTAGAACTTAAGCTTTAAAAGGCAAATCAGGAGGGTTCTTTCTTTATTTAAATGATATGTATTAATGCATGTTTATATTTAAATTGTATGAATATGCATATTTTAGGAAGTATTACACGTGTAAAAGCGCTTTAAAAGCTGTTAGGAAGAAATCGGGAAAAATTCAGTTTTTAGTGAACTGGGGGTAAAATGGTCATTTCACACCCCTTCAAGTTTTATGGAAATTAACATGATATTTGAAGGTAGAAAAGAATATTAGGACCTGAAAATAATGATATTTTAATTATTTGAAGTTTTATTGGAGAATTAAACCCGGCTGAAAATAATTCCTGGCAAGCTGCTCAATTGAGATGCTTCATTTGAACTAAGGGCAATTTGGTCTTTTTCTTTGAGATATGGACTTATCTGGTGTATGCAACCTTATGGTATTATTTTAGGCTTGATTATATCTAACCATTGTATGAAATGATGAAGAAATGGATGGTTGGATGACTAGGTTTCACCATTTCTATCATAAGCCTAATGTATGGAATCATATCTTTGATAGTTAGTTAGATTTTTCCCACCATTTCACCATTCTTCATCTTCATCACTATTTTCACCAACCATTTTCTCTCTCATCTTTCACCAAGTTTTAGCCACCTTGAAGAAACACCAAAGCTTATGGTTTTCTTCAATTTTTGATAGAAACTAGTTAATTCCATTAGCCTAAACATAAATATAACCTTAGATTTCAAGGAAAAACAAGAAAAATTTAAGAATCAAAGATATGAAGATTTTGAAGAACTTATGGTAAGTTAATGGTTTTGTGATTATTTTGAGTCAAATATTATTATACGGTTTTCTTTGATGATTATTAGTATTCAAAACATATTTTGGATGGTTGAAATTCAAAAAGTTGGAATGAAACCCTAATAGGAAGAACTTTGAATCAAAGTGATGTTTTGATAAATCTTTTGGTTCAATTGATGTTTATTTGATGTGTATGATATGAATTTATGGTTAAAAGATGGAAACTGTAATATCCACTATTTTTGAAGTGTAATTTGTTAATTTTATTTGTTTGGAGAATTTTAAATTTTAAATGAGAAGTTTGAAAATTTCAGAAACTTTGTTCTGAACTGCAGTAGAATTCAGTGTTGGCCACTACTTGCTCTTAAAGACACAATTGGGTAAAATGTAAAATATGAAAGTTGTTAATTTTTGTTTTAGCTATAATTCTGTAAAATGGTTTTATAAGATTCTGAGTATGTGATGAGTTGTGTCTATTTGAGCAAGGCTAGTCTGGATGAGAATTCCTGCAGGAATGCAGTATGTATTTGGAATTTTTGGCAATGACTGAGGCAGAATTTATTGAAGTTGTAAACATAAAATATGTTTCTGTGTATGTTGAGATGATGTCTGTAAAATTTCAGAATTTTTGGATAAGTATATCTCAGTGGAGAGT
>CANXYC010052399.1:0-13844 GCA_948193065.1 Aleurites moluccanus
GATTTAATTAAACAAATTTGCAAACTTATAAAGTCCATTAATTCAAAGTGATTTAAAGAATAAATTGACAATATGATATTATAATATCAAAAGCCCGTTTGACCTTTTGGCCTTCTAATCTAATTAATAGTAAAATAATATCTAATTTATAATAAAATAATATTTTTCTTTCAAATTTTGACCTACAAGGTAAAATTGCAACCAACTTATCAAATCAAGATAAAATTGGCACAATTTGAAGTATTGGGGAAATTGAAAAACATGAAAAGGTTAGGTTTTTTTTTTTTTTACAATTAGCATTAAAGGCTATTGATTAAAATACACAGAATAAGGTTTCTGCATGTACAAATGAATGCAACTTAATACTATATGATATATTACAACTGTGTCTATGGAACATATAAAGCGTATTCTAGCAATTCATAATATGAATAAAAAAAATGAAGTTATGAAATAAAACATGTTAGAATTTGCGAGTGTAAACCATGGTATAAACTTCGTTCATTGTTAATTTTTGAAATATTAGAAACCACTAATATTCTTTATATGGAGTATAAGTGAGTCTACTGTATTTGTCACATAATGTATTTTTTAAGCTGTCCTTTCAATATTGTACTTCACGACTTTTGAGTCTGCAACTTGTTTGTCATTGTTTTGTCAGAAATGGTTGAGTAAATTTCATAAGTACAGCAAAAGTATTTCTTAGCTGTGTTATTTGTTTTATAGGAGCTAAGAGAACGTATACAACCTTACTTTTTGCGTCGCTTAAAGAGTGAAGTATTTAAGGAAGATGATTCTACAACTGCCACGCTTTCCAAAAAGAATGAGGTGATTGTGTGGCTAAGACTTACTAGCTGTCAGGTGCAGTTTGTTAATTTGGTCTATGCATTAAAATTCATCTTCCATTTTATTCTCATAGAATATTTTGATAAATCATGTAATAATTTCACTTATTTGGTGCAGCGACAACTCTATGAAGCTTTTTTGAATAGTGAGCTGGTTCTATCAGCTTTTGATGGCTCACCATTGGCTGCACTAACGGTGCTCTATTCTTTAGTTGACACTTGCTTTCTTTTTTCATTTATTCATTTACATACTATGTGCATATTTGTACTTATATAAATGCATACATTGATTCGTATACGTATATAAACTTGTCTTTTATAACTATCTTGGAGGCTTATTCTATAAAGTAGTTGATGGGTAGTCTTGTGCTGGTTAACAATTATTTATTCATTTTTGCGGAAGTTTAAAATAAAGGATGAAATTTCTGTGCGATAATTTAATCTTGGAATGACGAATTGTATTGAGTTTTTAATTTTAGCTTTAAAGTTTTATTAGTTAATGGGATGAGATAACCACTTATACACATTCGAGTGAGTTTGTTTGTTTTAAATGCTTGTAATGAGATCTGTGTTGTTTGTCTAAAAAGTTTTGCCAGTGTATTTGTCTCTAGAAGTCTACAATTAAGTTTTCAGTACTTCACCATTGATTCTTGATTTTCACTGAAGTTTCCATAAACAACAAATTATTTACAATGTATTAATTAAAATGTAAGATTGACTACTATAAGAATCAATTAATGTGTGCCTTCTGTGAGATGGTTCACAACTGTTGAATAATCTTGATAACATGGACTATCAACATCTCACTAAATTAATGTTCAACTGTTGGAGTTAATTATTTATGTTGCTGCATTTCAACTGTAATTTTTAGCTATAATTAGCTGATCAATTACTTTGTGGTTGGAGTATGAGTTTCCACTTTCCAGGGATTTATATTCTGTTAATGTAATTTTATTAATAGTTTATTTGTTGTGAGATATGTTCTCATTGTTTTTTAAAAGGTTGCAACAACAAATAAGTGAATTGGTATGATTAATGTCAGAAAATCTCTTTGTTACCATTGGTTTATATTTGGAAGGTCTTGATTGAGCATTAGTCAGTAGTTTTTATAAAATTAGTCCAAATTTCATTGTGCAACTACATTTCTTTGTAACATTCTTTTTATGCTTATACTGTGTTTATGTGATAATTAACCATTTGTTCTGGAGCAGATTCTGAAGAAAATATGTGATCACCCGCTTCTCTTGACAAAAAGAGCTGCTGAGGATGTGCTGGAAGGGTTGGATTCAATGCTAAGTCTGGAAGATGCCAGTGTAGCGGAAAAATTGGCGATGCATGTTGCTGATGCAGCTGAAAGAGCTGAATTTCAAGAGAAGCATGACAATATCTCATGCAAGATATCTTTTATATCATCACTATTGGTTAGAGATGCCTAAAACCGTTTTCGGGGAATATGTTTGTCCTCTGTTTATGGTATTTATCAGCTTATGTTTAATTCATCTGTTGCTTTCCACAGGATTATTTAATTCCAAGAGGGCATAATGTTCTTATCTTTTCTCAAACTCGCAAGATGCTTAATCTTATCCAGGTTTGTTTAAAACTATGACTTCCTAGTGTTTCTCGCCTTGATTGCAATATAACGTTGGTGACCCTTTTTAGGTTCTTCACAGTTACAGTTAAAATTGTGAATAAGTGCACAAGTCTCTAGAATAGTGGGATTCTTTGTATCATTTGAATTTGGTTTGCAAATATCATGTTATTACTTTTCGTTAAAAAAAAAATAAAAAAAATTACCATATTATCATAATCAATCATTCAGAGTTTCTTCAAGCAACTTTAGGAGTTTTGACAACTATCTGGATTACTGAATTGGCTTTCCTTTTGTAGAAAAATAGGACAGAAATACTCAAAACACAGCACACACACAGTATTCTGTAAACTGAACTTTCAAAAGGCTGGCCACATCACACACAACCGTGGTTGTTAAAATTGGACTGGACTGGCCAGTCAAACCGAAAAAATAGGAACCGAACCCCCAAAAACCCATCCCCTAAAAACCTTTTAAAAAACCGGTGAACTGATAAATCGGTCAAACCGGGCCGGTTTTTCTGGTTCAAGCGGGTTAAATTTTTTTTTTTTTATCAAAAATAATAAATGTCAAATTATATATATATATATATATATATATATATATATATATATATATATATATATATATATATACCAATTTTTTTCGGTTTAACTGGTTCGACTCCGGTCGAATCTCAGATCCTCTGCCTTCACCGGTTTTTTAACTGGTCCGGTTTTGAAAACATTGCACACAACAGAGTTTCTGGAATTTAACCTCAGTTGGCAGCCGATTTTCGTTGATTACTCACTTATGTACATGAGTAACACATATTCATACCTCAGCCATACCTTACTTTTGATCATTCTAATCCATACTTGTTCTTTCTAAGTAAGCTAACTTTTTACCTAACCCCACTAACAATCTTGCTGGAACAATAAGATTTTACCAGAAACTTAAAATTCTCAGCTAAAGAGTATCTAAATAAATTCTTAATTTGACACTTTTCCCTAGTTAAATGCTTATGTTATTGATTGGAAATATCCTATGGCTTTTGGATGTTCTTTATTTTTCTCCTGTTGTTATTTCTTAATGAATTTTTGTCCTGCTTTTCCTCTAATGCTGTTATTTCCTTACTTCTATTAATAAATTTTTTCTCAATACAATATAAAAAAGAGAAAAAAGAAGGAAACCAGTGTTTTGAAAAATTTTACAGGTGATACTTTCAATATGCAAGACACCTTTTCCAATTGTTATTGATTTGCTTTTGTTGGATCATTTATTAATTCTGACAAGACATTCAAGGCCACGTATATTATATGCTAAGTTGACAAACAGACTGGGCAGTTACATAGTTCAGAATTGCCTATTGGAGGCATATCCATATAGTTGCATCAGAATTTATAAAATGGAAGTTTAAAAGACCAAGTAAAATAGTGGACCATGGTAATAAAAGTCAAACTAGTCAAGTAAACTAACTCTATAACAAGTATTATATTACGGGATGAATAATTCGAAACACATTTCTTCAAAGTTACGAGGGTTTTGTGGGAAGTGATTTTGTATTATACTCTTTTATTTTCAAATTCTACAAGTTTGAAAAAATTCCTCTAAGAATCAACATTTTGTGGCAATTGGTCCCCTATAAATGTGTGCCGAACAGTGAATTTTTCTCATTTTCTCTTTTTATTTATTTTTGACATGCTTCTAAAAGTTAATGTTTTGGCATCTTTGCTACATATGTTAAGAAAAGGTTTAAGAATCAACTTCAGGATGAGATTGAACAAATTTCTAATTGAGATAAATTGTAAACAAAATCTGAGCAACTTGTGTAAGTCCTATTCCTTTTGAAAGTTCAGCCCTCTCTTTCTTTCTCTACCTACCTTTCTTTCTATCCATCTGTCTGCCTGTTCACTTGATGTATTTGTGCTCGTTTCTTTTTCTTCTTGTGTTAATTTGCATGTGCTAGTTTTGACAAAGGATCTTGGTTTCTTTGTTCTCTTCCCCCTTTTAAATTTATCTCTTTTTCCCTTTTTTGTCCGTTGAAGTTTTTAATCTATGGATTTCTGTGCTGCATGTATGTGCAAATATCCATCTTCCATTCTGTCTTTAATAGATTTGTTCAATGCATCAGATATTCCAATTTGAATCTTGATTAATTGATTTAGTTTCCTTTTCTTGCTTGATTCATAGTGACTGTAATGCAAGGTCTACAAAAGGGGAATGGAAAAGTCAATTTGCATCCTAAACGTAGGGGAGTTTACTGATTTGCCCTTATTTGAAGCTACACTCGACATGTTGTGAACTTAAAATACCTTTTTCTTATGGTTCCATCAGACAATTCCTGCACTTTTCCTTGCATTGAAACTGATTTATTTGGCATAATTTTTATAGACGTCATGCATCTACCCTCAGATAAGAATGCCATCCCAATGATGGCATATGAAAATTATCTTCCCTTGTTACTTAAGTTCTATTGGAAGTTAACTTTGTTTGTATCTCATTCCCATTGCTAGCGAATAACAGAATATCATCCTAATCGATCTTTGATGACAATGGAATTTGCATCTCTTCAAGAAAAGAAAAGGAAGTTAATAGGCCTTACTTATCAAAAATTGTGTGAACAATAGTGACATTACAAGAAATAATAGAAATTGCAACAACTTGACACTAATGCAGCGACACCTTCTGTGTTTTTTTTTTTTCCTTTTTTTATTATCTCAGTAATGTTTCTATTGATGTGGAGTCAACTCTTATTTTTAGGTTTCCTAAGAAAACTAATTCTTCTATAACATTGATATTGCTTGAAGAGTTCAATGCTCCCTCCTCTTTTTTTTTTTTTTTTTTTTTTTTTTTTTTTTTTAATTTTTAATTTTTTATTTCATTGGTGGCTCATTAAGTCATTATGCCCTTCCTATTCTGTTAAACTTCTTATGCCAACACTAATGGAATTTAAATTGTCTAAGAGGAAATATCATCCATGATTTCTCTAGCAACTAGAAATTTGTCTAATGGTGTTACTTGAAAATTAGAAAAGAGACCAAGTAATATTAATTTTTGAAAGGCCTGTTTTTGCGTATTTTTCTAAATGAAGTAAAATAGCTTTTCTACGACATTACAATGGACCTCTAGCAAGGAATCCCCTAGCCCATCAACTAGGGAGTGACCATATAACTATACTCCTCTTTCAATGTCTTCATTATGCATTTGATGTTGAATATTGAAATTTTTTTTGCACTAGTGATTGAGCATCATACATTTCTTTGACACCATGTATGTCATATGTTCAACTTGGATGGACATTTATTAAAATGTAGTATAATTTGATTAATTCTTATGTTTGAGAGGAGCAAATTCTTGGTTTTCCTTTTTGTTACATAGATACTGATGGTCAAAGAGTTGTGGCAAAATTTTGGTATATCTCTTCCTAAATATTCCTGGGCATTCATATTTAACGTTTATAATTTAGATTGTATGAATAAGCATTTTGCATCTTTTCTACCTGGAATTTTATTTGTATAATAGGTTTTTCAAGGTGGTTTATTACTCATGTGTGGTTGTTACAGGAATCCCTAGTGTCTAATGGTTACAAGTTTTTACGCATTGATGGCACCACTAAAGCTAGTGATAGAGTGAATATCATTAATGTAAGTATCCTTAAAAGAAAAAATTGACTCTCTTAAACTTCTCCTTTATGGAACTATTCTCCAAAATGTTCAATTTTCTTTTCATTTCAGGATTTCCAAGAAGGTGTTGGGGCTCCTATATTCCTCCTGACATCTCAAGTTGGTGGTCTTGGCCTTACACTTACGAAAGCAGACCGTGTCATTGTGGTGGATCCTGCATGGAACCCAAGGTGCTTACTAAAGGTTTTCCTTTTATTCCGATTCAGTAAATTTTGATGAAGGGATAACTGCATTATATAACTTAGCATTGGCATATCTGAAATGGCTTTCAAATGTTTTTTCTGAAGGATTGATATTATGCAGATATGTCGTTGGCGTGTGAAATTGAACATTTTAATTGTGTTATAATTTTTCTAAAAATATGGATTCTGTACCTTTGCCAAACTACATTGATTTTTATCATTGGGCAATTTTTCAAAGTTTCCAAGCTGAGGCAATATGTTCCTCTCACACATAAGCACCCCTAACTTTGACTCAAGCTTGTCTTAGAATGAACGTGTTCAGAAATATTATACTTCCTTTAGCCATTCTGGTTGTAGGAAACTGAATAAATAGTTTTTTTTTTTTTTTTTATGGCTGTTTAGCAATTTTTACTTTATTTCTATATAAAAGGATGTAGTCTCAATTTTTATATTTGGTTTTTGGTTGAATTGAACAATAGTAGTGAAACTGAACCTAGGATTCTATGTCAACAACGATGAGAAATATTCTGGGAATTCTCAAATGGTATTATGGGGCATACTTCCAGATCTTGTTAATCTAGGCTAGTGGACTTCTCTTTTTGTAAATTTTCAGTTGCTCACTTGAGTGTCATGTTGTGTTTGAATAGATAATTTGAAATGCTATATAAAGAAAGATGTGGACTTAAATAGGAGAATTTTTTTCCCACCAAATTGAAGAGGGTGTATAAAACTACACTTTTGAGGTTATTTCAAATTACCGCTCAGAAGTTTCCATTCTCCTTAATGAATTTACTATACATTGAAAGTTATGAGTATTTGTATTTTAAGAGTCCTACAAAGAATTTAATTTGAAAAATTCAAATATAAACAATACTTTGTATTCCTTATCACTGAGATGTGCAATTTCCTTATCATCTGTTTTAGTTTTAGTTTTAGTTCCAGCATAATGCACAAATTATATGGCTTGTGGAGTAATATTTTATGCTTTTCCTATAATCTTTTGTTAGGAAGTTGACTTTTGTAGCTTTTATGTATTCTGATTTATCTCTATTGCAGTACTGACAACCAAAGTGTTGATCGTGCATATCGAATTGGCCAAAAGAAAGATGTCCTAGTGTATAGATTAATGACCTGTGGAACAGTTGAAGAAAAGATATATAGAAAACAGGTGAAGAATTATTAATCACTGCTCTTTCACTTGTAGAAATTAAGATTATGATGCATCCAAATTGGTATGATGATGTTGAGACTGCCAGTTGACCATGTTTGCAGGTGGTTGAAACACTACGTTCTTAAATATTTTATTAAATATATCTAGTTGCTTGTCTAAATATTTGATAAAGATCCGGGCCTCAAAAGTATCTGAAGAATATTACTCACTCCATCATGGACGAATCTAAAATCATTTTGTTGAAGAGGCCAAATATCAAAACATTCCCTTCTCATATAAAAAAAAATATAACAATTGCTTTCACTTAGATATTATGAAATGAAAAATAATTCATTGTAGGGATTTCAGTTAATTAATTACAAAAAAGTATTGTAAAGTCAAAACTAAGATATTAAACTTGATAAATTGTTTATATGTTTCAATTATTTAGCTTTATATTTTTCTTGTGTAATAAGTCAAAACTAAGATGTTAAACTTGATAAATTGTTTATATGTTTCAATTATTTAGCTTTATATTTTTCTTGTGTAATAAGTCATTTATTCATTTTATTTTTTTATTAAATAGAAAATCTAAAAAATTTCCATCCACATTTAAAGATTAATAATACTATAATCTAACAAAAGATTTTATAGTTTATTTTTTGATTTAAATTTTTACTTCATTTTGTATAATATTAAATTACTTTATTATTTTGGAGATCAACTTTAATTTTTTTACCCTTGTATATTATATATATTGAAAAAAAATAAAAAAAAAAAGGTTTTGGTCAAGGGTTGCATTTTTACTCGACATTTATACTTACCTACAATTTCTTATAATTAATGAGTTGTAAATTTGCGGACCTGTTATATATATACAAGATACAAAGACCTATATATATGGTAAATAGGTCAAATATACAGCTGTGCTTATGTTCTTAAATTAAAGGAATTCCTAAATTAAAGCAAACTATACAGGAATTATATAGAATAGGAAAGAATTATAGCCCATTCTTACTAACTTAATGTACAAATAAAAAAAATTGTTTTACCCCTCGGGCTTTCTGTTCACATTTATTAGTCTTTATTTACTTTTTGGGGATTTTTATGTTACATTTATTATTGTGTTTCCAAATATGTCTTTTAATATACTTGCAATTAACCATGTTATTCTAGCATATTTAGTGCTATTAGTCGCCATAGTAAGAGTAAAATAGCATAAGAAATACAAATTCTTAATCTGTGTCAAAACAAATATGAACACTATTTATGGATAGGGGGAGTATTAAATCATGTTGTTGCAATTTATTTGTTGATATTAACTAGAGACAATCTGAGTGTTCAATTCTTTTCATGATAATCATTGAGTTATGCATTCTTTTCTTCTTTATCTTAAGAGTTGCACAATCTAGTTCTTTACACCCATCATCTCTCCATGGTGTTGTGTGTTTGGAGTAACTAAAATTTCCTTTAATGTTTACTCACTGGTTGTATGTGCGGGTTCAATCAAGCATCAATAAAGCTAAGAAATTATTATAATCACGTCATTTGGACTAAATTTTTGGTTTAGATATTCAAAGGAGGATTGTTTAAAACTGCAACTGAACACAAGGAACAGATTCGGTACTTTAGCCAGCAGGTACGTACCTAAAAGATTTTTTTATTGGAGTAAATTTGAGATACCTATTTTTGAATATTGTCTTTGTTAACTCAAGTGATTCTTTCAGGATCTTCGGGAGCTATTCAGTCTCCCAAAGCAGGGGTTCGATATTTCCCTTACACAACAGCAATTACACAAAGAGCATGACCACCAGCACAAAATGTACTGAGTCTATTAGAACCAATTTTTATGTGCCCCTATCTGTTTTTGCTCGTGGCATGAATTCAAACTATACTTCAGTTTTGACTATAATGAGCTATTATTTGCTTTGACTGAGAGCACTCGAGTCAATACTTTTTGAAGAGAATTTAGAGCTGTATTATATAGATCTCCCATTATCAGCATTCCTTGAATCCCAGAAGCTTTTTATAATGAACAACAGCTTTTGATGTCTATAAGTTGATGCTTCATAATTTCAATCTAGTTTATGGGCTTAGATTGAGCAAATGTGGTGCTTTACAGCCATTCTGATCACACATGTTTTGAAAAGAAATTTATGCATTTTTTTTGAATTTGGCATGAATTTACATTGATTGGCTTATAGGTAAGAATTTTGTTTCATATTACCTATTAATTTCTTGTTTTCTTATCTTTTTTCTGTAGGGATAAGTCTCTGGAAGCCCATATTAAGTTCCTGCAAACTCAAGGTATAGCAGGAGTTAGTCACCACAGTTTACTCTTCTCCAAAACAGCACCTGTACAAGTGGTTAATGTTGAAGAGGAAGAGACAAGGTAAAATTCCTACTGGGCCTTGTTCCATCTTTTAGGTGGAACATTGTAAGTGTGTTATTAAAACTTTTATCTAGGTTTATGGTTACTCATTTTTCTGTTGCTTGCTTCTATGTTATGCTTTCTGCATTTCTTCAGCTGTCAGATCAATAGATATTTTCATAAATAACAGACCTTCCATTTTGGATAATTTTTCTGTTCTGAACTGAAATCATAAGGTTCTGAATTACAAGTTTTGGAGTTACTAATGTGTAATTTGGACTCAGAAATGTGCCAAATTTATTTGTTGCACAATTTGTTTTTGCTGGTTTCTATAAGAGAATATGTTTGGCAGAAAAAAGAAAAAAAAGTAAATAGTCAGTCATTTTTTCCTCAGTTGTAAATAGTGCACTTAATTCTGTACAAGCTCATATTTGCATTGAAAGCTTCACTTGTTTAAGCGTAGAGTGCATACATCTTTATAAATATGTTGTGGTTTGGACTTCATTGTGGATTCAGGCAAAAAGGAACTACTTTTGTTGGAAATTCATCAAGTTATTCACTTGAGCGCAATATTGATGGGTATGGCCTTTAAGATTTAGTTATACATCTATTGTACATACTTCCTTAACTTTTAGTTTGCACGTAAGTAGTTGCTAAATATTTGTTGATAGGGCCTCGCACACTTTCAATCCGAAGGATGTAAAACTGAACAAGAAAAGCTCTTCGCCGGATAGTGCTGGTAAACTAACAGAATCAGAAATCAACCAGAAAATCAATCGGCTGGCACAAATATTGGGGAATAAGGTATGGTTTATAACTAATCAGAAGGTACAAATTAATCTTTGTCAATAATGAGAAACTTTTAAAACTATTTGAGCTGTAAGCATACAGTGGTCAAGTATAGGTAATTTGCTGCCCAAACCCTTGCTTGAGAGCAGTTCGTGTTCTGTTTTAGTGAGGAAACACTTTGCTTGTTTCTGACTGAATCAATGGCACAAACTCTATATATCTCTGTCCATTCTTTTATTTTATATGTCGATAATGTCTATCCATTATTTACTGTCCTTGTGATTATAAGTGATCAAATCATCAAATCACGCGGTATTTTAGATCACTGATGTGCATTTCTTCCTTCAAATCCTATTTTTAAATTGAGGCGGCCTTTTCTTTTCATGCCATGACCTTGCTGGGTTAAAAACTGATGGTCCTATTTCTATAGTATATACTTTCAAGGACATAAGCGATGATGGCAGTTGAATAAAAGCGAATGGATGTGTAGTTGAAGATTCTGGAGTTCATGTTGGATTCATCTGTGATGTTTTTTAGTTGGTATGTGGACTTAGAGATGACTTGATGAAGACGAGATGAAATTAGTGTTGTGTTGGTTTAGTTTGTGATGGTTGAAATAAAGTTTAGCAACAATTTGAGTTGCAGTTTAAGAAGATGACATATTTACTAGTGTTTATTAAATTGCATCCTGTTTCACTTTTGCTGCTGAAACCTATTGACAGGGAACCATTTCAAGATTACCAGACCAGGGAGCAAAATTGCAAAAGAAGATTTTGGAATTGAACTTAGAGCTGAATCAAATCAAGATGGATAAAACAACTCAGAAAGAAGTGATTGATCTCGATGATCTAAGTGGGGAGCTTCAAAGAGTGTTGAATGTGTAGACCATCGTAATGCTTTAGAGGATTTTTTGAACATAATTTACCATTTCGTGTATCTGTCAAACTGTTATGCTGTGCTTTTTCACTGGCACAAAGTGCAAATTAGTCTATTTTCAATTTCTCAACCTACTGTTAAGCACTAAGTGCAAATTAATCCATCTTCAATTTCTCTATCTAGTGTTGAGTTAGCTTCAGTATCTGCCAAATAATTTTTAAAAAAAATGGGAAAAAGAACCTGTTTTCCAAAATTTAATTGTAAAATTACTTATAAATATATATATATATACACCTTAGTGTGTTTTACATTTTATTTGATCATTAACATTGTATTTAGGGCGATTTAGTAGTCCATGTAATGTCAACAACACTTTTCTAGTATCTTGATGGTTTTTTTCACGTTAGTCAATTAAATAATTCAAATAAAATTACCTATTAAATTTAAAAATAATAAAATATATTAATTTTTTACTTTTATTTTATTATTAATTAACAATAAATTGTAAAATACTTAATATCATCAAATTAAAATTTAAATTAATTAATTGATATTTTATATATAAATTTAACTAATTGATTAATTTGTATCTAATTAATAATATATTAATTAATTAATTTATATTTAAATCATGTTGTATTTGATATATTATGTATAAATGTAATTAATTGATTAATTTTTATTTAATTAATAATATATTAATCAATTAATTTATATTTCATCTGGCAAGGTAATTTTAAAAAATAAATATAAATTTTCAATTTCGTTGACGGATTGATTACTTACTTATCATTATCAACACTGTAAATGTCAAATACCATGTCACATCCTATATTTTTTTTATTACGGTATTTCTAATTTTAAAAAAAGAAATAAAGATGATAAAATAATAAGCATTTTTAAATAAATAATCTTTTGTAATTAATTTGTGTTTGAGTGAGATTTGATCCTAGATTCATTGTCTTCTATATGATGGACTTGAGTAACCTGAAATTCAGGGATTTTCACCTAATTCTACCTGAAAATATATATATATCACTAAAACAGGTCGGGGTGGGAAAAAATTTATTTGAGGAGATCAAAATTAATAAAAGAACAAAATAAAATGCAAGGTTAATTTTTTTTTTCTAGATTTTTCAATAATTTTTATTTCAAATAATAAAAATCAATTATATTTTTTATAAAAGTATATTTTAGTTAAATAATTTTTTTATTAATATTTCATATTTATAGGATGAAAATTAATTAAATAATTTTAATATATTAAAATTATGTATAAAATTTAATTTTGAGGAGTAAATTAAAAAATTAGAAGAATTAATTAAAAAATTATATTAATTATATAGGAATAAATAAAGACAAAATTTAGAAAAACTTGTAAGATACTGTAAAAGTACAAGTAATTTAAAGTTAAGAAATTAAGAATTTTAAAAGGAAGAATAAAGGGTTCAAATGAAGATAAATTTGCTTGATTTTAAAGATTGAAATTGAAAATTTAAAGGAAAATTAAAATAAATTGCATAAAATAAAATGAAAGCTAGATAAATGGAAAGAAAAGAGAATGCAATGAAAATTGAAAGAGAAGAGTTTTCTGTAACACCTTAGCCTAAACCCTGATAGGGACTTTTAGGGAAATTATTTTCCTTTCTTTATGATGTGTTAATATTATATGTGAATGCATAGAATATATATATATGCATGTTATATGACCTAATTTTTAGGCCTAGAATTTTTTTGAAGTCAGTTAGGACTCAATCGGGTAAGTTTGAAATTTTTGGTAATCGGGGGACTAAATTGTAATTTTATAATTTTTCGAGGTTTTATAAATTTATCAGTATATTTGAGTAAAGAAAAGAATAAAAGTGAATGTATATGGTCTTAAATTATTTATTTGGGAATTGTATGGAAAAATATACCCGGTTGGAGACAATTTCGGGAAAACAGCTCAACGGGGGCGTTTGAGGGGTTTCGGAGTATATTAAGGACCTTATTGTAATTTTACCTTGAATATAGGATTATAAGGTGTGTATGATTCTATTATAATAGTTTAGGCTTGATCAAATCTAGCCGTTGGATTAAATGATGGAAAATCGGATGGTTGGATCGTTCGGGAGCATTTTAGCTATCGTGAGCTTACCTTATTGGATTTTTGCCCTAAGGATTTTAATTTGGTGTGGATGATCTGTTGTAGGCTTGGTTGACTTTGATTTTTGCTGACCAATGGGATTAAAGTATGAAAATTGGATGGTTAGATGTTGATTTTAAAGCTAATGTACCAATGCACCAAAGCACCAAATTATACCATTCATATAAATAGTTCATTTCAGCCATTTCCTTCTTCTTCATCCAGAATTTGATGCAGCAACTTCTGAATATTC
>CANXYC010052488.1:0-11158 GCA_948193065.1 Aleurites moluccanus
CATATCTCCTGAAATGGGGGGGGGGGGGGGGGGGGGGATGGGCGGGTTTGGAAAAAAACAAAAAAAAAAAATTAAAAAAAAATAAAAAGGTATAATTATATTAATTTTATAATTAACCAATTAGCATTTGGTTTTTTAACAACTCTGCCAATACCCCCCCCCCCCCCCCCCCATTTCAGGAGATATGACGGTCCTTGGGTATGGGGAAGGCATAAAGCCACCTAAACCTATAGAACCCCATTATGCATTTCTACAGAAAATTTGCCATAACTACTTTACTTTTTCAATTTAGTACCTAGGACCCAAAGTCCCTCTCTTTATAACAAACATTAACACAACCTGTACAAATTAACACTTTTATTCCCATACTCATCCCATACTATAATGCACATGCCACATTTATTATCATTTTCCCCAATCCAATACTTTATACTGCATATATAGTGTAATAATTACATCTCATTAACATAGCTTCATTTTACATTATCATTACTAAATTCATTATTACATATCATGGAGCTACTATAGAAAGTTCCATAAATACAAATAAGGAGTCATTACATAAATAAGGAAAATTCCACTCCTAAAGGAAGAGAGAGGAAATGAAATCGTCGCTATCTATCATGCCCTGAAAAGGATAAACCACAATTGGGTGAGACGAATCTCAATGAATATCATATATACTCCCTCACTTGTGAGGCTAGGTGCTCACAAGAAAGGTTAATCAATAACAAATTACAATATTCCAAGATATTAATATCAATGCCAAGAAACAAGGTTTTCAATGAAATTCAATATTAAGTTTCAAGTACAATATAATTCAATAGGAACAATTATATAATCAATAACATTGGTCACTTGTAAGAAAAGACTGTGAACCAAATGTTCTATATCCATGACAGTTAGCAAAATCCAATGAACAATGGATAGAGGCTATAATTAAGTAGTATGTCAATAGTCATATAATTGATGAGACTATATGTCTAGGACCTTAATTCCCTCCTAGATAGGGTTCCCAATATAATACACTGTGCACAAAGCCCGATGAACAAATATCTACCCCATCGGGAGAGTAGTACTGTCAATGGTCCCATATATAGGATAAGTAAAAATATTATTCAATAATGAACATCAATCAATACATTTATATATATCAAGGATTCAATTAATAATGGCTACATAATCAAGCAACTTTAATTATAATACAATTTCTTAGGGAAGATTCAAGGAAACAATATGCAAAGGCGACAAGTAAAGAAACATATATGTTACTCATCCCAAAAATCCAATGTGTCCAACCACCTAGCACAAACTAAAATGATGGTCTTCCACTTCCTTGCCGTTTCCTTTATCTCTCCTTTGTGCAGCTATAACAAATATAAATCTCAATTTAGAAACCTAATTATACTAAAATACAACAAGCAAACCTAAATTCTAGACAACATTCAGAAATTCTGAAATTTCTACTCGAGCATGCCCTGATTTTTCACTTGTAACTCATTATGTGTAGGTCCAAATGCTACTCTGTTTTCACTGAATTTTAGCTAAGATATAATGAAAAAATTTTCATATTTGACTTTCCCCTGATTTGGACCTTAAAGTTCTCATATTTATCAATTTCAGAAGGGTTACACTTCTAAAATCTCTAACCCAAGCCAGTCTGTCTCAGGGTCCATAGTTAATAATACAATGAGAATTTGACAAAACTTTTAAAAGAAAAAATATTCCTAACATGATATCTACAACTTTTATGTGTTTAATATTGTCAAATTCCTACACTAAAGGCCTCAAAACTTAGCTCCGACTTTAAGTTGAGTCTCAGGAATTTCACAGAAATAAAACCCTATTCGAGTCAGTCATATTTGGAGACTTATATCTCCCAACACAGAAGGAATCAGTCAAAATTTTCTGAAGAAAATATATTTTACACATACACAGCAACAACTTTCGTGTTTTGTACATTTTCAAATTCTATCCCTAAAGGCACGAAAATCAAGTCCAAAGTTTTTGTCAAGTCACAAGAAATTTCTAAGATGGAAAATTTCAGAATTCCCAATCAATTCCTTTACTTTAGAAATATCATCCTATCATTTAATCATTCAAATAACTCATCAAAAAATGAATTTCAAAACTTGTTAAGAAATTTACCTTGGAGAAAAATTGCTCCAAATCTCTATCTAAGCCCAAATAATTCAATTAGGTATAGGGGGAAGCATTATTTGTGAAGGGATTTATGCTAGATCAAGATATTTTAGGAAGCTAGAAAGAAAAATTTTCCATGGATAAAAGCTTGGAATTTTAGGCCATTGAAGGAGGAATGAAGAAGATGATGGTTTCCTTTGTAACACTTATCTACTTATATAATAAGTGGTCTAATAGGAAAATTAGGGAAAAAGAAAAATAAAAAAAAAATAAAGAAAAAATAATATAATTAAATCATTTTAATTATAGAAATAATTATACATATCTATCTATCTATCTATCTCTATAATTATTTAGCAACTTTTGTTGACTTTTAGGCTAATTTTTGATTAATTAGTAATTAATCAATTAATTAACTCTTAAGTATTCTCAATTTACTTTGTTATAATTTTTAATACTCTAGTATTTTCAACTATGTTCATATTGCTCATTTTATTCGATTTAATTCTCATTTAAATTCTATAATTCACTCTAATGTCTATTTTTTATTGTCTTTAATTAATTTCCGGTTATTACTCTATGGAGAATTAAAAAAAAAAAATTCCTACCCGATTTGGGTTTCCTATTATAATCGTTCGGGTTATTATAGTAAGGCTCCTAAACTTTAGTTTTTAATTGAATTTAAGAGTATTATAGTTTAATTAAGTAGATAATTGATTGATTTGAGCTATGAAAGATGATAATGAACTAGGGTGTTAAAAAGATTTTGAAATTTGTTTTAGACAGTAGATTTTAGCTGGAATTCTGAATTTTTAATAACTGAACTTGAGGTTGATCAAAACATGAAAGTTGTAGATAAATATGTTAATTTGATGTCTGCGAAAGAAATTGATGAATTTCGAAGTGGGCAGAGAGTAATTGAACAAAAACCGTGACTGGCCAGAATTAGATTTTTTAGAATTTTGCTACTGTATTTTAATTGTTTAGAATGATAGAGACAGAATTAGAAGAAGTGTTAACATAAAAACTGTTTATTTATGTCTTATCTATAGTTATATAAAAGGGTTTTGCAATTGGATTTGTGGTTTAAGAGATATTAAACCGTAAGTATAATCTGCCTGGATTGATTAATAAACAGAACATAGGTTATAAAGTTCTATTGATATGAGGACCTTAGAATCCGAATCAAGGAAAGTGGTAAAAAAAAAAATATTCATTTATATTTAATATAAATGAATATAAAATAGTTTTATAATTGATTAATCATGGAATTAATTATAGGCATAGAAACATGGTTTGTTCGGATAAAGATTTTAGGTCAGTAGTTTAATTTAGAAAATTCGCTAATAATTATACAGTGAACTAAATAATCTGAAATTTAAATATATTATAATCTCATATGTCTAGAGTAAATAAGAAAAAATAATCAAAGTAATTGAATAAGTATAGATTGAGTTCTGGGCTAAACAGTAGAGGCTGCCAGATTAGGGTTGCAGGGCAGAATGCAAGGTAGCAGGGCTGATTATGAGATTAAGTTTAAATTAACACCATAAATTATGTAGTAATGGGAATAATGTGAATTTTGGATATGTTGGAGTTTGAAATGTCTAGTTTAAGTAAAAATAAGAATTGAAGCATTTGGATAAAGGTAGAGAGAGATATGAGTAATAAAATATAGGCTGTCAATAAAGGTTCTATATAGGCAAAACCTAGAACTTGAAAATTTGAGGAATTTTTCTTTAATATAAGTACAAGTAATGCAATTTTATGTTAAATAGTATCTAAATTTATATTTATTGAATATGTAGAGCCAAGAATATATAGATAATTAATGGAAACTAAAAAGTGTAAAGGAATAAAACTAAGAAAAAGGAATGGAAATGTAAAGGAAAAAATCAGAGGCGAGTTATATGTACATCATGATGCATGTTTTTTAATATACCTTGATTCATTACATTTGAATGATCATTCTTCATTGAGCATCGAATATATTTTTGTATAACTATAAAAGGACCAAGCCTAAATTTGATGAATTGATATTGACTTGATATTGATATAGAAATGGATACCTGAACAATTCCAGTGAACTTATGATTATTATTGAGATTTACTGATTACTGAATATCATTGCACTTTATTATTGCTCCATTGGCTCAACATATATGTTTGTATAGTAGAGTTACTATACCGATGGAGTAGTGAGGGGAAAACTATAGACATTGTTCACAGCGACCTACTGGACATGGCTAAATGTCCGAGACCCTAACTGGGAAGGGACTTGTCTCAGCCGTAAGGTCTGGCCCACCTTATGTAATACAGAGATATTCAAATACAGTTACAGACCCTCTATATCTATTATATGAACATAATTGGTCCCTTTACACTTCATTGATACCGAATATTGTTGCCTGTTAATTTGATTATGCTCCGTATCTAACACTTTATTATTAATATTATTTCCTTCATATTTTCCATTGTTACCCAATAATTTGTATGTAGCATGATATATATGTAACTCACTGAGTATTTTTATACTCACTATATAGTGGTTTATAATTTTTACAGAAATGGGATAGAGAAGGTTGATTCCAAGTCAATTTCTTCTCTGACTTGGGACATCAAGCACATCAAGGTAGAATTTTATTTTCTAAAGGTCATAAGTGTCAACTCTTAGAGCTCCATGGTACTGTATATAATTAAGTGATTAAGTACTCTAATATTATATGAACAGTGAAATAACTAACATTTAAGTGACATTAAAAATGTAATGTGATTTGTAATTAAAGCTTCGTAGTGAATGATTGATAATGATAATGATAGTGAAAATGATAATGATAGTGAAGTGATAAAGTCAGTAATACTGAAAATGCTAAAATGAAATTTACATGTTATGAAAGAGATTTAGAAGTGCCATATATGTCTGTTGAATTATGGAGTTGAGGGTATAAGGATGATGATTTTGGGAGTGCATTTTTATTACAAGTTGTGAAATTGTAAATATAATTTGTGAATAAGATTAAAATTATAAAGGAAACTTTGTTAAATTTTCGGCAATACTGGTTATTGTTAAATGGACTTAGACTATTAATGAATGGTTTTGAATATAATTGATCGTACTGGATAGTGTTAGTATGTTTTACGGGTTTTTGGTGACCTTAGATTTATTCGTGCTCTAGAATCGTCGCGGCCTCTAAGTGGGACGTGACAATTTATAACTTTTATGGATGGTTTGATGTAATTCTTGGGAGCATAATAATAATGTAAACACTAAAATGTGTAAATGCATGAGTGAAATGTGTGTAAATAGATAGTGTATCAAACAGAATCATAGAGTTGGGTTATATGGATTGCAAACTGATTCTTAAAACCATTTGGAAGACAGGCAGAAGGGCTGAAGTGTTGCCTCCTCCTTCACATCGCTTGGAGTTGGAGGCACCTAGCCCTAGGCTCCCCACTGGTTTTAGATGCATCATTCCTAGCTGTGCTCTTCACATTTTTTTCCTTTCTAATTTTTCCTTTTGCCCTTCTGCAAATGGCAACTAAGATTGCTTTAATAAAGTGTAATGAATTTACCCATCAGGAAAGAATCAAAGTATATTTCTAACAGATCAACTAGTTAACAATTTCAGTAGACGCCAACAACATCGCTCCTAAGTCCAATCACGAGTTCTCAGGCTAAGCTAATTCACACAAAAGAAATAAATTCTGAAATATTTACATGTTCCGATTCAACTACTAACAACAAACAGACAAGTACCCAAAGTTTTGATTAATGATATGCTTAAATCGTACCTAAACAAAAATTGTTTAACAGTTGAGGGAAGAAGAATTACTGCCTTCTTTGACATGTGCTTCAATGAGAGGCAAGCCTGGTCAGTATATTCAGTCAGGAAGTATTTGCTCACTGTCTGCATTTGCTTCTGTCTTAATCTTCGGCTTAGCAGCTTGCCCTGCTCTGGAGCTTGCTTATTCTTGATCCCACTTACAATGTCATCAATTCTCAGAAGCATGCAAGCTGCTTCTACTGCTGTCTTGAAGGTTTGTGCTTTCACATTATACGCATCCCATATCTGATCATGCAAACAAAGAATTATCAGAACCCAAGATATAGATTTTGGTTTTAGTGCAACACAACTGCTAAAAAAACTAGTAGTGTCACAATAAATATAGTAAAATTTTATAAAAGAATCTTAAAAAACAATCAAACTGCATATAGTGAGTATACTAAAAGTTATGCCATCAGTCCAGATATAAAGAGGAATAAAAGATGCATCCAAGTTCATATTCCGTATACCTAAAAGAACCAGAAACTAGTCTCAGAAATATAGCATCTAACTTCACTTGTACAAAAATTCCAGTGAAGGACCATATTCTACTATAACTGGAATTAGGGACAGGGAAACAAACAATATTGTCGTACCTTATTCTCTTTCATATCAGTAATTTCGCTAGTGCTCCCATCTATGCCAACCCATGCATTATCACCATTTGCATGTTGTACAACAGTTTGAGACCAATAAACAGAAGAAAAAAAAAAAGATTAATTATTTACACGTTTAACACCTTAAAAGTTCATACTTTTCCTTGGAGGGCATCATTGTGTGTGAATCACATTAACGCCACAATTTTGAGCCAAAGTTCGTGGTATAGCCTCAAAAGCTATTGCAGCAGCTTCATAAGGCCACTATTTTACCATCATAAAAGAATGCACAAATCATAACGTCAAATAACCATGCAAAGATGAAACACACTTTATGTATAAACAAATATTTTTGGAAGAAATACTGAAAGCTATATTTTACTATAGAGTGATCCACTAATAATTGAGAAAATCATTCACCTTTTCTATTCCTTCAATGGGTGAACTCTTGTGCTTGAGAGTAGCAGAGACAGTTAACTCTGCAGCACCACCTCTAGGAACAAGTTTTGGATTCTTAAGTATGTTCCTTGCCATAGACATGGCATCTTGTATTGGTCTGTTCACAATAACAGCCCCATATGCCTTTGCAATTCTATTATTATCCGTCTTCCTCAGCATCCTGATTGCACTGACACCAGCCTTACCCAGATAATGGCAAGCCAAATCACTAATGTTCGTTAATAGCACTTGTGAGGACATCATAGAAAAAGAAACATTAGGAAGAAGATTCAAAGGTTGTGCACATTATCATTTAGGTATAAAATGTAAGTTCTTCCAATGTATTGATGTGGAAATATGTGATAGACTAGGAAAGATAACAGAGTGTGATGATGAAACTTTAGTGTGTAAAGCAAGGGAAGTTGAACTTGAAGTGGAACTATGTAGGTATAATAAAAAAAAAGAAACTCATTTATGTTGGAGAATATTGTGCCGTGGGAAATAAACAAAATAAGACAGAGAGATGAACAATAAAAAGAAAGAGGGATCTGTAAGACTTTATTGTCTTGTGTTGTTCAAATACTTACCATCAAATAAATTGCTCTTTAAATGGAGCTTATAATCAATGTCCTTGCCTACAAATGCTGAAGAAAATAAAACAAAAAAGTTTACAGGCAAAAAATAAGGAAACTACCCCTGATATATGGAATAGACTGATGAAGTAGTCAATGTGCTTATGTTTTATTTTTGTTACAGCTTTTGAATCATATTCTAACACCCTCCCTTGTTTTAAAGTTGCACACTCCCAACTTCAATCTGAAATATGCATGTTTGTTTACTGGAAGAGACTTAGTTAGTACATTTGCAATTTGTTTCTTGCTGCTGCAGTACCTTAACACAATTTATTCTGTTGTCTCCAAGTCTCTGATGTAATGATGCTTAATCTCAATGTGTTTAGTTCTCCCATGAAAAAACTAGGTTTTTACTCATTGCAACTGCAGAAGAACTATCACACATAACTTCAGTGGCCTCTCTTTGCTTTTTGCAAAGGTCAAATAGCAACTTTCTCAACTAAACAGCTTCACACGCAGCTATTGTACCTGCAATATATTTAGCCTCACATGTTGACAAAGCAATAATTGCTTACTTCTTAGAACTCTAAGCCACAGCTCCAGAGCCAATATTAAAACAATAACAAGAAATGCTCTTTCGGTCATCAGCAGCACATGTCCGGTCACTGTTAGGATTGCATGAATACCAAATTCCAAATTCCAGTGTTCCTACTACATAGCACAAATTTCTCTCCGCAGCTTAAAGATGATTCATATATCTAGACACAAGACCAACATAAAAAACAATATATGGATGAGTATGTGTCAAATAGATCAAACCTCTTATCAAGCATCTAAAGAACTTGACATATGCTCTCTCTGTGCTATCATCTTTTTTCAGGTTTTTGTAAACACTGATTTTTAACACCCCTCAAACTTGTGCCAAGTCGAATGACACTAACCGAAGCTCGATTCATTCACGGACGGACTCAAAAAATACCAAATAGGTTTTAGGTCTTGTGAGGCCTCGCCTGAGCACTGCGTCCTGTCCAACTGAATGGAATCGAAAATGCTCATTTGGGATGATTTCACACAGATTGAAACGACCCTGCGCCTTTTATTTGAAAATAATTTTGAGTTTTGAAGTCACCACCTTAAGTTATTTTTGTTAGAAAAATTTAAGGTAAAAACCTATTTTGACTCCAAGTTTATCCCAAAGGAAAAAGTGTATTAGTCTTTGAAACCAAAAAGGATTCGAGAATTAGGTTTTCGGTTGAACTTGACTTCTAATTTTAATCTCAATTTAAAATATTTTGATGAACAATTTAAAGAATGGTATATATAAATAAAATGACATAAGATGAATACATAAAGAAATAAAACAATAAAATAAAATAATAAAAGAGAGCAATAAAGTAAATTATTACAATTCAAAAACCCAAAATAGGGGATATCAACTCTAGCCCTTATGGATTCTAGGTTGATCACACATTCCCCAAAGTTCTAAGCTAAATAAAGAAAAAATACATCTAATGAACAAAATAAGTATCGAATAAACAAAGTAAAAGGAAAATATGGTTTTTTAACATTTTTGGATTTGAAGCTTTTATACAACTTTCCTGTGTATTCCGTTGAATGGGAATCAAAACCCACGTAATTCTTCCTTATTGCGAAGGATGATTGATTTTATGATGAATAATTTAAAGAATGATATATATAAATGAAATGAAATATAAGATGAATACATAAAGAAATAAAATAATAAAATAAAATAATAAAAGATAGCGATAAAGTAAATTATTACAATTCAAAAATCCAAAATAGGGGATATCAACTCTAGCCCTTATGGGTTATAGGTTGATCACACATTCCCTAAAGTTCTAAGCTAAATAAAGAAAAAATACATCCAATGAATAAAATAAGAATCGAATAAACAAAGTAAAAGGAAAATATGATTTTTTAACATTTTTGGATTTGAAATTTTTATACAACTTGTCTGTGTATCCCATTGAATGGGAATCAAAACCCACACAGTTCTTCCTTATTGCGAAGGATGATTGATTTTATGATGAACAATTTAAAGAATGATATATATAAATGAAATGACATATAAGATGAATACGTAAAGAAATAAAGCAATAAAATAAAATAATAAAAGAGAGCGATAAAGTAAATTATTATAATTCAAAAACCTAAAATAAGGGATATCAACTCTAGCTCTTATGGATTATAGGTTGATCACACATTCCCCAAAGTTCTAAGCTAAATAAAGAAAAAAATACATCTAATGAACAAAATAAGAATTGAATAAACAAAGTAAAAGGAAAATATAGTTTTTTAATATTTTTGGATTTGAAACTTTTATACAACTTGCATGTGTATCCCATTGAATGGGAATCAAAACCCATGCAGTTCTTCCTTATTGTGAAGGATGATTGATTTTATGCCTAATTTATCATGTTTTGATTCTCTATCAAACTAAAGAAAGGTAGAAGATGAGTTATTTATTTTGATGCTCTATCAAAATAAGAAAAGAAGAAGGAGTTTATGAGTTGGTACCTTTTATCTTGATCTTTGGGGAGGCAACGAATACAGTGCTCTTCCGGATCGGAGTTCTACCTTGAATTGATAGAAGCACGGGGAGATGGTTGAACTGCCTTTTACCTGACAATTCAAAAAGAAAGAAAATAAACAGACAAAATAACTTTATGTTAAATAAATTTTGAGGCTCCACACGTCTCATATTTGATCATTTTTTTACCTCAAAGAGAAACTAAAGAAAATGGGCTTACACGCCCTAAAAAGTCCTTTAAAATCAAAGAGAGATAAAGAAATAAGAAAGAATAGGTATATAGGGGAGAAAAGAGTGAAATCAAATAGTGAAAACTCAAACTAGATGATTTTCTATGTCCCTTGGAAAGTGGGAGAAGCTTTCTATTTATAATAGAAACTTGGGGGTCTTATTTCATCATTTTTCGATGTGGGATTTGGTAAAAAAGTGCAAAGTACGGAGTTGCTGCCACTGGAGGGGGAGGGCGGCAGCAGGATTGTTACGACCCGCTCTCGTAGGTGGATCACGACGGTCCTAGGGCACGGGAAATGCCAATGGCGACCGGCACCCGTAGAACCCAGTATCAATCACATTTATAATATACATATATTTATCGCAACGGACATAAAATCATCAATCATATTGCAGTGGAAACCCATCATCAGTTACATACACCATATCTATAAATCCAATCACCTATAAAACACTATTCATTTTGAAAATACCATCTCATATATCATCATAAACATATATATATCTGTTCATGTCCTAGCAAACCCATACATACCCCATGAAGCAGCTAGATATGAACATCAAAATACAGAGTACAAAATATATATATACATCAGTAGTGCTGATAGAAATCCCTGGATGATGAACGACAGGATTCTGCAACCTACTCCTCTCCTCAAATAAGGAAACAATGAGAGGGTGAGTATATAAGATACTCAGTGAATCTATATGCATCGCCAATGAAAATGAGATTTACAAAGGAACCAATGATATCAAATACTCAGAATAATCAATTGATAGAAGCATTTACAGTAAAATGACAGA